>JAYJMB010002155.1:0-15653 GCA_036873735.1 Pouteria campechiana
AGCTCAGGAGCTTCATTCTTAGGTGAACTTCTAAAGGTAATTTCTACCTTATCAGGGGTCTTCAAAGTTATCTGCTTAGTTTTGCACTCAACTTTTGCTTCATACTTGGTTAGCCAATCCGTACCCAATATGATATCTAACTCTTCCATATTCAAGACAATTAAGTCGGCATAAAACTGTCTGCTATCAATCACTATAGGTATTTCATAACATATTTCTATAGCAATACTAACTGCTTTCAAAGGAGTGGATACTTCTATTATGGGATGCATTGGGCATTTAAACAACCCAACTCTATTTACAAATCTAATAGATATAAAAGAATGAGAGGCACTCGGATCAAATAAAACATATGCCATGTAATTGCATACAAAAAGATTACTAGCAATTACGTGGTCCATGGTCTGGGCTTATTGGGCATTGGACCCTTGTACCACTGCAGTTAATGGAGGTCTATGTTGTTCATTCTGTCACCCAAAAACTGCATTAGGTCCTTGACCTCTACCTTGTCTAACCCCCTCCACGTTCAGGTTGAGATGGAGCTTAGGAAGTTACGCTTTCATTCCTTCCTTGATTAGGACAATTCCATCTAATATGACTAGTCTTACCACATGCAAAGCAAGTGAGTGGCCTTTGTTATCCCACATCCTGTGGCTGACTTGACCCTTGATTAATTTTTTTCATCTGTCCTGGAGTCAATCTAGTTGGCCTTCCTCCCAACTTCCTTAACAGTATTGGATAGTCAAACTTTAAATGTCCTAGCTTCTTACAATAATTACAAATTTTCTTAGATAATGTACTAGCACTCTACTTAGTTTTCTGTATAATTTGTCGCCCCTGCTCAGTTTCTCTCATGCGTCTCCTCTATCTAAATTTGGACTGTTCCTCTGCCTCTTGTTCTACCAAATGAGCACACTCTAAGATATCCTCATATCGACTCAACATGAGTAGGGCTAACTTCTCCCAGATATTTAACCGCAATCCTTCTTGGAATTTCTGAGTTATTTCAGGTAAATCCATCTGGGCCCATGTCACAAACCGTGCCAAAGATCTAAACAGTCTATCATATTCTTCTATAGTTCTCTTACCCTATAATAATGTCAAAAATTCACTAGCTCACCTAGCCTTTTCACTAGCTGGCACATATCTATGGAGTAACCTCTCTCTAAAATCAACCCATGCCATTTCTACACCATTTCCAACTATTGTCAATTTTTCATTGTGCCACCATTGTTCTGCCTCACCCTCCAGCTGGTAAATTCCATATTATACCTTATGCTCTTCTAGACATTCCATATATGCAAATGCTTTTTCCATACCAGCTAACCATTCGTTTACCACACGATAGTCCTTTTGTACCTTGAAAGTTGGAGGTTTCATACTTTGGAAAGCTTTCATATCTAAGCCTATTCTTGGTTGTCTTTGAGATGACTGTCCCATTTCTATTCCTAGATTTACTGGCCTTGCTTGTGGCCTTGTCATTGGTTGAGGCTCCTTTGCTTGCCTCCTTTGGGTTTGGACTATTTCTTGTAATGTTTGGGCAATACCCGCTATCATAGTCATCATAATGCCAAATTCTTAAGTCATTGGTGAAGGCGGCATAGGTGGAACTACATCAACACCAGGAATTACAGTGCCTCTCCACTCTTGCAGGTTCTGCCCCTTGACCTTCCTCAAGTTCAACTATCCCTTCTTCAATTTCATTTTAGGACAACCATGACATTTCATCCGCCTAAAGGCTTCTACCTGAGTTTCCCTAATAATAACCCTCGTCACTCGAGTCTGGGTAATTCTTCTCGGCAACTCCTCCATCATGGGGGCCTTACCTTTATCCTCTCTCTTCCCTGGTGCCATGGCTGTATAAGGAAGAGTATCAGATCATATAACAACATGATATCAAAATATCAATTTGAATTATCGACATAAAAATTCAAATTACATGTTATACTAATGTTCCCCCATTGTTCCCCCCCAATGAAACTAAAACTATGCATGTCATTCTATCACTGACTTCCAACACTCTTACCATTATAGTTCTGGGACTTATCTCAACTATTCTTCTGCATATCAGACTTATACGCTCTGATACCACTCTGCAATGGCCCGCTTTCCAAGTCGTTACTCAGGTAGAAATAGGAGGACTCTTGACTAGAATTTTCCCTGGACTTACCCACTTACACCTGTATTAACATTCCCAAACAACCACATCTACCCCGAATTATAGTCGCACTGTAAAGGTAAAGTGTATGAAAATCATTCTCGCATCTAATTAAATAATGGCATGCAGTTAAAAATGCTCCACATACTTAATTTACATAATTTACACCATTAATATACTGAATGAATCACACTTTATATACATTCTAAAATTTTTATCAAAAGGACAAAAGTTTTGAATTATTATGGTTTATCCCTCTCTTGAGCTCCAACCCCTTGTTGGGCTCCATCTTCTGCCCTATCAACTAAAATATAATAAAATATAGTGAGTTTGAGTAACTCAATAAGCAAGCATAAATCAAATCAATAATTAAATTGTAAGTGTAATAAAAATTTATGTACTCAACATAGAACTATACTATCATGGATTACATACAAATAGTAACAAAATTCCCCAATACAAATCTACTAATATTTGATTGTGTCTATTCATATTTAAATCCACTTTATTTCTAATGCATTCCTTTTCAATTCTAGTCAATCACTGTCTTTTGTCTATAAATAATTAATACCACATTCGGGAGGTCACCAATCAAACCAAATGTATAGCACCACAATCAAATGGACTCAACTTTCTTACAACTTTGGTGTATTCTAATTTTCCTACTACCCTGGTTCTGAATGTTATGAGACTTGAAACATCCCACCATTAGTGCAATTCAGGGGTCATAGGTTTCCCATTTACACCTACTCAATAATCAGAGGAGTCTGATAAACAATAGGTTGATCAAAACCCCTTTGCCAAATGAGGCGGTATCCATAACAAAGCCCTAATAAGGGCGGGATCCGAATAACCAGATAACCATCCCGATAGGTGTCCAAACCCTATTTACCATAATCCAAAGTTTCATCCATGGGCAATTATGCAAGCCATACTCAAATTATAATATTTCCATTCGATTATCCAACCCAATAGTATAACTTTTATGACGTCCCATGTTTATCATATCACTACTATTATCTAAGCATATCTTCCATTCTTAACCAAGTAACCAAACTCAATCACATAGTTAAAATATCACTTCCAAATATGTATACATTTTACATAACAGTGGATACAATGTCGTGACACAATAACCCTATGTCTTGACACTGAAGAACATGCATGGAACCCTGAAGAACAAGTAGTGTCGCGACACAGACAAGCTATGTCGGGACACTGAAGTGGTAGTGGGCTCAATATCGTGACACTGAGACCCTATGTCCTGACAACATTGGACAATATTCCTACTGCTCACCCTTTTTCTCATGAGAATTTGTCCTATTTCCTCATTCCCAATGTTTCTTGATTAACCACTTAATTTTTCTCAAATCTCACTTTGTTTAACCTTGATTTTCATCCACTAATCTCACTTATCCATCACAATACTTTTAAGAAACAATTCTATTCTATTTATAACACGTAGTGGTTTCATAACCTTTAATGCAAAATCACAATACTTTATGTACACTAAATTACTTCTTAATCACATTCGCTTCTTTCATTTGTACTTAATTCCCTTCTATACAAACTTCTCACAATGTAATCCATTTGGTTTGCCCATGTTGAAATGTAATAGGCCAACTCCATCCTAATTTAACTCACAGTGTAATTGAGTAGTATTAACAAAGAATGATTTAAAGTTCAAAAGAAGTAAATGAACAATTAGCCAACTTACCTTGTGTGTATCAAACACACTTCCCTTTTGCTACAATCGTTATATGGCCAAGTCCAAATCTGCAATTTGGAACTCCTACATTCAAAATAGATATCCTTTAATTATTAGAGTGTAGAAATGTATTACTTATGAGTTTTATTCCATCCCTTAACTCAGTTTAAAGATAATCCACTTTCTTGGTTAACCTTCACTAAAAAATAATGATTATGGATTCATTAACATAACTTAATCATACTATAGCCCTTTTTGTACTATTTGATCAAATATTCAGAATGTAGTTTCTGAAATCCCATATGCTCATCATTCACAAGTTAGGATTTCCATTCTAAATTACATATTAGTGCATTTAAACTAAATCCTTACCAAAATCCATATTCAAAACATTCACTTCCTACTAATTTTTCATTTTCCCCAAAACCCTATTCTTCCAATAATAAAATTCTATTTTATGAACTAAAATTCAAATGATCTATCGAATAGAATAGGTCAATCACTAGTAGAATTAGCTTACTCCTCACTTCTCTACTCAAAATCCACAATCTAGGCTTTGATGCAAAACCCTTGTATTTTCTGCAACTGGTTCCTCTCCAATTCACTGAAAATGAGATATTCTCCTTACTAGCTTGCTACAGATTCCTTTGTCCTTATTCTTCTAGTTTTTCAGCTTCAATTTCTTCAAGAATCAAGATGTTCTAAAATGTTGGGGAGCAAGGGGGTGGGCTTCTAAGTTTGGTTACTGGGAAATGAGGGTGGTGGAGCATTTTAAGCTCCATCCCCATAGATACTCTGATGACGTATGGAAAGCTATGCAACATCAATTTAAATTTTTTGTTCTATAGCCCATTCCATCACTGAATTCTTTTTTCCCACACTACAATACTTTATTATTTAACTATGAACATCAAGCTTTTCTATGGCTAATATCATTCATCAAACATACATATCCGAATTAGGCTGTAACCCACAACAAAATTTTTAGGGTCTCACAACATGTGTTGTAATTTATATTTTATTATTTTATTAAAATTTTCATATAGTAATATATATATATATATATATTAATGTCCTATCTAACAATTAAAAAAATGGGGTGGGTGTACAGTCTGGATGGAAGGCGGTACCATGGGCAGGCATGTGTATCGCCTATTGCACAAGTGATAAGTAAAACCACTTATAGTCGGTTTTCTCCTACACCCATTCTACTAACCATGGGCAGGCGATACCTTGGGCGCTTGTGGTATTGCCTGCCTATTATGCGATAATGGTAGGCAGTTTGGGGAGGCTAGCTAGAACTACACATGGGACAACAGGTGGTACCTTCGGGACCTGTATGTATCAGTTGTCCCACAGGCGATATGGTAGGCAATATGTTAAACCGCCTGCAGTTGATTTTCTCCCACACCCATTTTACTGCCCATGGGTGGGCGGTATCGTAGGTGCCTGTGGTACAACCTGCCATTCAGGGCCAAGTGCTAGGTGGTATGGGCTTGCCAGGCACCTCTTCATTAAATAGTGGGGATCCATTGAAAAATTAATAAAATAATCGACATTGGTGACATTGGCACTTGTAATTTAAACTATTTGTCTGATTTCAGCCGATGAGTTTATCCATCATTTTCAAACATGCTTTAAAAGATTTCATTTCATAACATTTGATAATAGGTAATTAAATTGCAAACAAATATTACATATGGAAATATAACTTCATTATCCCAAAAATGATTTTTTTACAATATATACCCGCTTTATATTTGACAATTCCCCAAAGTTAAAAAATCAAACAACATTGGCTTCGATGATGATCCTAATGAGAGTTATCCCCTGGAAGCATGGAAGGTAATGACATAGAAGGCTCCCCTTGAATGGCAACCTAGTCAAAGGTGAGCTCATCAAGAGAAAACATTAGCTCAAGTTCCTGACCAAGGTGGACTGTAGGTGGAGAGGTTGAAGGTTGCTCTGGATCTTGAGAGGGGTGGTCTATAGCTGGAGATGGTGCATGGTGCTTGAGGTCCTGAGTGGGGTAGAGTTGGACTGGAGATGGTGCTAGTTGTGGTCGTTCGGAGTGAGGAAGGGGTATATCTAGCTTCTCAGTTATCGCTAAGAGTATTCCTCTTGACTCAACGACTTCAGACCTCAACTTTCTCACCTCCGTTGCTAGCATGCTATACACGAAGGATCTAGGAGCATGCAGAGATGTGGGTGAGGCCCGAGGAGGTGATGGGGCTCTCTATGGACCTTGAATCTGAATGCCTCTGTTTGTGCTCTTTAGCCTCCGGCTCCCCCTGAGAAGGTACCTCCTCTACTTCTTCTTCCTCGAATCCACTTTTGTTCTCTTCTTCCATTTCTCTCTCTTTCTTCTCATCCATCTCATGCACATACTCAAAGACTTGAATGCCCATTCTTTTAAGGAGGGTAGCTCCTACCCAATCCTTCTTAAGTGAGGACACTTACAGATAAGCCTCCCCATCTAGTGGAACTTTGAAGTGCTCAAATATTTTTGTTAGCCACACACCATATGGCACAACAACATCTTTCCCCTGGGGTAAGTGACCAAAGGCAATAAACATAAGCTTCTAAAGGCTGACCCTTTGGTAAGAGTAGATTTTTTCATAGTATTTAGGCCTTAGAGGCAGTAACTTGCTCCGTCACCCCTATCTTAGGCATGATCATGCTTTCTAAGACCTTTGTGAGCATTCTTAGTTCGATATCTAGGTCTCTCATTCTCATAAATGAATTGGCCAATGTGTATTCATGGTCGATGGACAATTGATAGAAGAATTTCTCCTTAGTTAACCCATTATCCTCCTCAAAATCCAAAACACCAAGTATTTCGGCTAGATGTTCTTTGGTGGAAAATTTAGTAGTGTCAAAATCAATTTCCACGCCCCTTACCATTGCTTGATATGTGTGAGGATTTTAGTTGAAGTAGAATATGAGCAACAGCTCCCTATAGATGGGTGCAACCTATTCCAAAACCCCATCCCAACCTTGAAAATTTAGCATGGATCAAATATCAGACTTACATTCATCAAGAAAATCCAAGTCTATTTTCTTCTGCACATGCATTAGTCTCCCCACCATTGAATTTTAGAATTTTAACTTTCATTCTTCCCCATGAAAATAGTATACCGGCGAATCATGTGGCTCAAACGTTGAGGGTCGTGGCGCTTCCTTCTACCCTAGCCTCATGCACCCTTTCATTCATATTGGTTTGGGATGAGGGGTTACCTGCTTGAGTTACCGATCTAGTCCTCCTAGATGATAAAGGTTGAGAGGGGGACGAACCTTCTTTCGTCCTAGGCATTTTTCCGGTTCCACGAGTCTTAGAAATTGCTACCTTGGGCACCATTTCTTCTAGGTTTGGGAGTGGGAGTAGCTAGAGTGGAGAAAATGGGGTAAATGGAGAGTGGGAAATCACAAGCGAATGGGGGCGAGAGATGGGAGGAGGTAGGGAATGTTAACAATCGAAAATAGAAATCCAATCGATGCCCAGGTTTTTGACTTATTCGAATCGACGAGTGCTTGGGGTACCCCAGGTGCCTGCCATACCAAGCGCCTAGTAACCAAACGCCCATGGTCACAGTGGCATGTTGATTAATTAGGGATGGTTAAAAGTTTTTTTTTATATTCAATCTTAAAAATTGTGAAAATAAATAGAATTGATGAGTTATATAAAATAATATTAAAAATTATTAATTAGGTAAGGAGATAATTGGAAAATTATAATTATGAAATATCTTGATGGTTTTAATTAGTTAAATTGGTTTTATGTTGGTTTTAAATTGGATTTAATTATAATATATGCAATTAATGTGTTTGAGTTTAATGGTTGGAGTGAATTTTATCTAATTATTGCTGATTAATTTAAAATACATGAAATTTAAAATATGGGTAACGAAACCCACAAAGTTAATGAAAATTAGGCATATCAGCGTCCCCTACCTCCTCGGGCAGGTTTGTTTTTGTAATTGCTTTTTTGAAATTAAATAAGAAAAAGGTATATTAAAATCTTGGGGCATTTTAATTATTTTTAGATTTGGGCAAGCTTGTTTCAATTTCAAGTAAAGCAGGTGTATTCAGAAAAAAATGAAAAATTTACCAAAAATAAAAGATTGATGATGCGAAATTTATAAAGGTAATACGAACATAAATTTTTGTTTTGATGTGTGTAGAATTTTTTATTTCGAACATAATGAAAAACTTATTCAATAAATTGGCAAGTATAAATTTCATTAACTCTTATTAAAGTCAGTAGCCTAGTTGCCCCAATATATTAAAACTATTAATTCCCATTGAAATCTATTAATTTTTTCAAGTTATTTTAAAGTTAGAAAAGACTATTACTTCCTAAACTAATAACTGGCCTATGTTATCTTTTAAAAATCTGTCTGAATTTAGGTAGCACCCATAAAGGTAATTATAATAAAAAAATATTTCAAACATTTCATTAAATACATTAATAGGAATCTAGGAACAGAACCGCTAGGTGGTACCACAGGTGCCTACGGTACTACCTGCCATGAATGAGTGCATGAATTGGTGGCCTTTTAAAACACTTAATTTTGAATATGATGCAAATGGTTTTTGTTGGTTCAAATTATAATACCTTGCAAGTGCATGATTGTATAGCAGTACAGTGTGTGTGAGCAAGGTCGATCCCACATAGAATGACAAACTGATTTAACTAAATTAAGTTACTAACTAAAACTAACTATAAAAAGATGAATTGTTGGTTTTAAATAATAACAATAATAAACTAAAGAAATATTCAAAAATCTAGAACAATAGAATGATATAGGATAAATCTCAAGTGGCAAAGGTCTAGGGTTTAGATTTCACCACTTAATGACTCCCCTTGTTATTTGGATATTGGATTCAATGCTTGCTTCGGTTCATTTTTTCTATGATACGATTATTACCGTTTGGTGTGTGGGTTTACATCAAGCGCTTTCACTCATTCTAATTACCTATGCTGTGTAGTATAATTGAGGTGAAAACCCATTATGATCAAGAACTATGAACTAAGTAGAATGGTTGTGTGTTAGGTGTGCGACTTAACTTTTAACTCTTCTCATTCAAGGAAGCTCATGGTTGTGCATTAGGTATATGCCTTAACCGTGCATAGACAATCAATAAGATTTATGAAATTGATAATCAAGCAATCACACAAATCAAAGATTAAAATGAAACCCATGAATAAAAACACAAACTTACATTAAATAATCAATAATCCAAATAACAAGGTTTATCAAAAAAGGGCTAGATCTTCACCCTAGAAAGAAGAAATTAGTACATGAAGAAAATACAAGATACTCCCTTTGTGAAGATCATCATACTATAATTATCCTTCTTGAATCGCCTTTGCTCTTCTTGAATATTCCTTCGTTGCTCCACAAAATCTTCTAAGAGTAGCCTCCAAAAAAACCCTAGAACTCCTCTTAGAAGTTCTCCCTAAAGAAACCCCTCAGAAGAGCATAAAAAATTCCCAAAAAAACAACTAAAATCAAAAATTTGCATAACTAAAACATATTTCAACAAATTTTAACTAGAATCTGGCGCATTTGTGCCCCTTATCGGGTGCAGGTCTAGTTTGCTGTCCATAAGAGACTCTTTCACTGTTTTGACCATAACTTCCTCTTATGAACTCAAAATCACATGATTTATTTTGAATTGGTTAGATAACTTCAAGATATACAACGTTTATGTTGGTAACTTGAGCTGAATATGCCTGTCAATATACCTAAAAGTGCCTCAAAGTGGCACTAGTGGGGCCAACTTGCTATCCACTCAAAGAGGTGTCTACTGTTTCATCCATAACTTCTTCATACGATCTCCAAATTACATGATTCATATTTTTTTGGAAAGATAACTTTAAGGATTCACTTTGATGTTTACCACTTGTACTATATCAGTCTACATTGGTGCCAGAAATGGAATCAGTGATGTGCTACTTCATATTCAGCTTTGTTTTGACATGATGTGTTGTCTGAAAAACCAAATAACTTCATTAAGTATAATATTTCATTAAATATAGTTATGAAACACTAAAATAATATCAAATAAAGTTACACAACATGTAAATTTAGGCATTAAAACATGATATATTATAAGCTCATTAAATACCCCTAAACTTAGCTTTTGCTCATCCTCGAGCAAAATAAAAATCTAAACTCATGAATCGATTAGGAAAATCTTTCTCAAATAATCAAACACATGCTAGACATATTTCCTTATCAAATAGCCCCTAATTTAACTTTTGATCATCCTCGAGCAAAATAGCAACCAAAACTAATTAATCAAGTAGGACAATCTCTCTCAAACAATCAGTAATATGGTAGAAAAATTACCCATGGACACATAATTCAAAAATCATTCAAGACACTTGCCAAGTAATCTCATGAAACTCGTGCTTCATCAATCCTTTCATGAAGTGAAAATGTTTTGCGTGTTATGTCAAACTCATGCTCCATGCATACTTGTCAGTTAACAATGTGTAAACTAATGATTCTAATGACCTTCATAAAATATATTATAAACTTGATTTTCATAATCCCTCTCTACTAATGTAGACAACTATGTTCACTTAGATAAAGAGGTCTTTGTTAAGATTTTAATGGGCCTTGGGTATGGCTAACAAAGAAAAGAAGTAAGCATTCACAAATGGGTATGGCTAACAAAGAAAAGAAGTAAGGATTCACAAAGTAAGAGATCATAACTGAATTGCATATGAATGTTCACCCTCTTAACTTTTTGTTTAGGGCTTTATTATTATTATTATGGGCTTTATTATTATTTTTCATGCCCCGCCTTCTGAGGCATGACACTCTACTTTTCACTATAATTCACCAAGATTTGCCCACTTTTACCCATTATGGAACTCGACTAGTTTTTATAGAAAAATGGACAATGTATCCCTTAAATTATTAGGATTTAACCTCTATAATTATTTATCAAAATTAATATAGCCACAATATAAATTCTAAAACATACATACACCTGCCTATAGTCCAACATCTGGGTAGAATCATGATGACAATCTACATTTTTAAAATTCATTAACAAAATGATAATTAAATCATTAAGACATGTCATTATATCTTATTATACATCATTTGAATCCTTTAAATACAATACAACCAATTACAAATCAAAATACCATAATTAAAGAGTCTTTAATCTTGCTCAATAGTCCCAATCCATATTTGGGAAATCCTCAATTGGCCTGTTTGCTAAAAAAATAAATAAGAAGGTATGACTCTGGGCAACTCAGTAAGCAGGCAAGTACTATACAAAATAATAATTAATAATCAATAACGTCACATGTTCATAACCAAACATATAAAACTATTCCCAACATCAAGACCTAATACATGATTCTTTCTATTTTATTTAACAATCCTTGACATGTTCATAATAGCATACTATACATGATCCATTTTTAAACAAAATTAGAGGATACACTCTATCCTCAATAATCACATATCCATATCATATATTGAATTCCAATTATTCCAATCTAAGGGATACCTCGTATCCCTAACAATCCAAATGCATCAATCTTGAGAAAATTTCAATTGCCACAAACATCATATAAATTTAATCATCCATTAAAATTTTTATGATTTGATGAAAATCACCTATTGAGTTCTTTTTGTAGAACATTCGACTCAATGGTTCAAAATTGAAAGATCATCTCTAAAGTTCAATTCAAAACCTCATACATGTCACATTTCACATAATAAACATGCTTCATTAATTATTTGAGTTATATGCATGACTTTACTCAAAATCACCGCTTAGGTTCTTTTTCAATCAAAACTACTAATGAAGTCATTCTCTTTGTTCATATCAAATTTCCATGATAAATTTCTTTACAAATCACTACTTATCACGTCAATTACTCTCTTTATTGAAATGTGAAAAATTTCTTCCAAATTTCAACACCATTGGTGTTACACTATCACACCCCCAAACATATTTTTTATCAATTTCATTGGGATGTGATGTAATGCCCCACCTTCCAAGGCGCAACCTATCATTTTACACTGTATTTGAACTCGAATTGCCCACCATTAGGGTAGGGGTACTTGGGTCCCATTCCGGATCACTTCGCCTTGAGATTTATATTTCCCTTACAAATTCCTAATTTAAGGAAATATTCTGCCAAAATTTTGGCAGAGTTTACCCTATATTATCAATATTTAAAACTTGATATACATCACTTATCAAATAGATTCTAAATTTTAATATAAAACATGATCTTTTACATTTATCATCAAATATAACAATTGAACTAAAATCATAAAGTATTATCAAAACTAACTAAGTTGGCCCATTTTTATCCACACCCCAGAATCTACTTCGCCCCCATGATGGCAATAACCAAATCCATATAAATGTCATGTACATTTATTCCTATCAAGACATGCCATGTGATTACATTTAATATACAACATTTTGATTTTCAATTACAATCATACAATGATAATATCATTACTCAAATACACATAAAGGGGTACCAACCCCAATCCGTCATACATCATAAGTGTTTAGTCTTTCGCAGAAATCCTTTGCTTGACCTGTTAACTAAAAATATAAATAAAAAAGTGTGAGTTCGGGCAACTCAATAAGCAAACATGATTCAAAAATAATAATGAATTAAAATAACATGTTCATAACCAACACATCATTTCATATCCAAATAATCAAAATCTATACCCATGAAACCCTCATTTACATTATCAATTCAATCTCAAATGATTGCATTCAATCATGCCAATATACTTCATACATACATATTCAACTTTATCAATTTCTACAAGTCATAATATCATTTCTATAAATCATTCTTACTATTCCTAAACAATCCATTCTCACTATTCCTAAACAATCGAATAACTTTCCCATAATTAAAACATTAAATAATTCAAACCAAGGGATATAAATTATCCCTAACATTCATGTATTTCCAAATTGACTACATATCAAAAATAAACAAATATGGGATATGCACTATCCCCAAGCAACATATAAATGCCTGATTAAACAAATGGAATATTCCATATAGCCAATAGAAAAAGTTTACTTACATTAGAGAAGAATCTTAGCACCACACAAAAATAATTCTTTAAATTCTTTGACTCCAAATCCAAGTTCAATTGGCCCTGAATATATCATATATGTCATAAATTCAAGCCCACTTTGTCTCTTATTGAAGCAATTCATCAAACATATAACATACATTGATTAACTTAACAATTTCATTAAGATATAACCTCTAAATTCCATTCCTATTTATACACAATTACTTTACAACTCAATTAACATTGAATTTGCCATAACACTAAGTTAATTGAGTTCCTAATCTATTTCAACCATTACATAATGTCATTATATATGAAATCCACAAATTATTATTCAATTAGATTATTATTTCTTCATATACTATAACATAATTCGATTTCCTCATGTCTAAAGAATGTCGAAAACACTACAATGAACCAATTAATCATCTTCCCCACAATTCTCACATCAATCCATATGCAATTACTCAAAATATTACTATTCACAGAATGTAAGAAACCCTAGCAAAGCTTAACTCATGATTTTCATGCTAATCAAGCCCCAAATCATTATAACCAATGAAATCAACATTTCTCCTATAGTTTTATATGTGAATCCTTACAAACGTTTGCCCAAAAATCATTGTTTATAGTTCATATGAAACCCTAGTTAACAAAAATTGCCATTTCAGTTAATAGAATTGGCTTACCATGGAATCTAGTTATGTATTCCATCCATGAATGAGAATCTATGTCCAAAGCGCCAAGTAGCACCATCCATTTAAACCAAAGAATGTCTTCTTCCCCAACCCATGAACTCAATAGTTGGGTTTTATCATCTTCATCAAGAAACAATAGATTCTCACTTAAAATAGGAATCCCCATACTAAATCATTGTGGAATCATGCTAAATGGGGTCTAAGGCTTGATTTAAGGCATGGGAGAAGAAACAGAAGGGAAAATAATGAAATGAATGGTTTTGGGGGTGAAAAATTCATGTTCTTCCAGTGCTCTGGCATGCTGGTGAACCCTTACCATGGTAGAGAAAAACCTTGTCACGGCAAGGTCTTACTGGATGACCAAAATGTGCATTTTTTAAGCCTTACCATGGCAGAGAAATTGCCTTGCCATAGCAAGGTCTTACTGGATGCCACAAAATGTGTTTTTTGGAGGCTTGCCATAGCAAAGAAAAGTCTTGCCACGACAAGCTCTTTCTGTCCGACATAATGATAGTAATTTTATCTTAAATTTTACATATGATGTCCAAATGACCTTATTTTTAAGGCATTAGAAAGATAAATTGAAGATATACAACTATTATGTTCCAAATCATCCCCCAAATATATAAAATATTTCAATAAAATGACATATTTCATTCATCTTGTTATTTTTCTATCATTTGGAATAGTTTTGGTTTATTAGTCATAAATGCCTCATACGACATCAGAATCTAGTGATTTATCTTCCATTGGATAGATAATTTTATGATCGCATGTTTAACACTTTTATAAAATAGTCCATTATCCATGTCAAAAATTAATCATAATTACCCTTTCTTCAAATTCAGCATTTTTATAATACACACTTGTGCCACTTTAGTTTTCTTCTAAAATGTCCACTTTTCTCTCATCTATCATCACTAAGCTTTTAATCATATAATTTTTAATTAATTTCATATGTAATCATCCTCAAATACTCATCTAAGAAATTAATTCTCACCCCAAATCCAAGTAATAACTTGTCAATTGCAATAAGCTATTCAATTTCTGAATCTGTACTTAAACAAAATCATCAATAGCCCCATTTTGCATAAAAAACTTTAAACATCATAAATATCACCTTCCACATATCATATACACTACATGGGACATGTTCATACTATTTTCCACCTCGTTTGAGATCACTTGCCAAAAATTGCCTATTCAGTTCTTTTTAATCGATATTTTCTATTATAAGTGACTCTATATGCCATTTTCATTCCAAGTTGCATCCAATACTCAAACTGATGTTTCACACATATTACAATATGTATGATGACTAGTTTAGATCCTTCAGATAGCTCAAATAAATGCTTTTGCTCAAATTCACCTATTGCATTCTTTTTGTGAAATATTTTACTCAATGGTTCAAAATTGAAAGATCATCTTTAAGGTTTAATTTAAAACCTTATGCGTGTCACATTACACCTAATAAGCATGCTTCATTAGTCACTAAAGCCTCATTAGTCACTAAAGTCATATACATGACTTAACTCAAAATCACTACTTAGGTTCTTTTTCACTCAAAACTACTAATGAAGCCATTCTCTTTGTTCAATTTAGTTTTTCATAACAAATTTCTTTATAAATCATTATTATCACCTCAATTCCTCATTATGCTAAAATGCAAAAAATGCTCCTCATTTCAACATCCATTAACACCCAGGGTGTTATAGACTCCCCTCATTGCAAAAAGTTTCATCCTTGAAACTTTCAATGCCAAGTAACTGAATCATGCAATCAAATCATATCATCTTGGGTTTAATCCAACCACAATAGTCAAATCATCTGATGCCAACAACAACAAAGCTTTCTAGCTAAAAGTCTATTATTCTACTCATGTTTGAATCATTTCCACCTCTATTTTAGCCATTCTATCTTGGTAAGTAATTCATTAATACAACTCCTTCATTATGCATGGGTGATTGTTTAATTGAAATATGAATGAAATCTTGATG
>JAYJMB010002156.1:0-15652 GCA_036873735.1 Pouteria campechiana
GAGTGGCATCCCACATCGCCTGGGTGAGGGAGGGAGTCCTGGGCTATATTTTTGGGGCTCGGTTGTGAAGGTGTGACGCATTTTAAAACCATGCGGGCGTGTGCCCAAAGCGGACAATATCACACTAGAGCCCCGGGTTGTTACATGCTTTCTCTATTGAAGCTCATTTTTGGTCCAAGCAGCTCTTTGTCTATTCAGCTTCTTCTATACTCACTATGCAGCTTCTACTCCGTCTTCTGCTTTAGTTGATGCTTTGTGTGTAGTAAGTAACAAACGAATTTTCAACCATAGACAAGGTGAAGTTCTTCAACTATTTTCCAAACGTCGAGCAATAGAAGAGGTTTGTTCTTGCAACTTCTTTCTTTCTTCAATCTTCATTTGTCTATCTTAGCTTTGTTGAATTTGCACTCCTATATTTGTTCATTGTGCCTTTTTGTCCTTAGATGAATCCATTCTTTTAACTTTGTTGATCAGACAAAGTTTTCTTCTCTTTGTGCATGACTGTCTGGGTGAAAATATCTTCTTTCTTCCTTTGTCTGAGTATTTGATGGAGCTTCATCTACTTTTTTTATCTCGGATAGGCTTTGTCTAGTTAGTGTAGAAAGTTCAAATTTCTCAAACAACTTTACGATCTTCGACCATGACTTCGTCTTCAACTTCATTTGTCTTGCATTTATCTGTTGAAATTTTCTCTTTGGGATTGATAGATAAGAGAGAAAGTGTATGTAGAGTAACCCCCTAGTCTTGAAAATGATGATCAACCCGATCATGTCTATAAGCTCACCAAAGCATCATATGGTTTAAGACAAGCTCCAAGAGCTTGGTATGAAAGACTGAGCAAATTCCTAAGTGATTATAAATTTAAGAGATGAAAAGTTGATACTACCTTGTTTATCAAAAATGTTGACAAGGATATCTTGATAGTTCAAATTTATGTGGACGATATTATATTCGGAGCTACTAATGATGATCTCTGTCTAGACTTTTCAAAGATCATATTGGATGAATTTAAAATGAGTATGATGGGATAATTGAACTACTTTTTTAGATTTCAAGTCAAGCAAAGAGATGATGGAAACTACATTTGGCAATCCAAATATACTAGAAAGATGCTGAAGAAGTTCAAAATGGAAGAAATTAAGGTAGCAAGCACTCCAATGAGCTCATCAACAAGGCTGGACAAAGATGAAAAGGGTAAACTTGTGGATCAAAAATAATATCGAATTATGATTGGATCTCTTCTTTACTTTACCACATCTAGACCAGATATTCTCTTTAATGTATGCTTATGTGCTAGATTTTAGTCCATTCCTAAAGAGTCTCATCTTACTACAGCAAAACAAAATTTTAAGTATCTGTTTGACACATCAAATCTAGGACTCTATTACCTCAATGGAACCAATTTTGAACTCATTGGATACTTAGATGATAACTTTGGAGTATACAAAGTTGATAGAAGAAGTACTAGTAGAACCTATCAATTCCTAAGAAATAGTCTAGTATCAAGGTTCTCTAGAAAACAAACTAGTATTGTTCTTTGTATAGCAAAGGTTGAATATATAGTAGCTGGAGGTTGTTGCGCTCAATTTTTATAGATGAAACAAGAACTTCTCAATTATGGATTAAGCAATATAGACATACCCATCAAATATGCCAACACTAGTGCCATATGCTTGACAAAGAACCCTGTTCTACACTCAAGAACCAAGCATATATAAATTAAACACCACTTCATTAGAGATCATGTAGACAACAATGATATATGTCTAGAATATGTGCCCAAATATGCTCAATTTGCTAATACTTTTACTAAGCCAGTGCCATTAGACACCTTCCGCAACATTAGAGGAGAATTAGGCATGACTAATGTGATCATTTAAGAATGAAATCTTTAATGTTTCAGTGCCTGAAATTGCAATATTAAATATGCTTTCATGAGACTAACTTCATCTTAGATGAAGTCACTTCTATACACTACTTTATCCAAACTACATCTAGGTCATAGTTTTTGAGATCAATTACACCTCATTTTCTTGCTAGAATCAATTTACAGCTATTGAAATCACATCAAAATCTATTTGTAGCATGAGTTATTCTCTCTTTTTTGAAATATCATATCACTTACCTCGTATAGCCCACACATCAAATCTCTTTTAACCTACGACCAACAATCCTTCTCTACACCAAAACAATGAAGCAACTTAGGAAAGGGCATTTAAAAAGAAGATCTAATAAGAAGACCATCGAATGAAGGAAATTGAAGCACCAAAGGATGTTCCCTCACTTCTCTTGCTAGGATGATATTACTTCTATTTGTAACAATGCTCCAGATCACCTCTGCCACTAGAAGTATTTCTCTTCAAGATGTGGCTCTCAAGAACATGATTTATATTTCAGCCACTTTTGCCCCTAGCCCAACTTCATCATTAGCTGGGGGCCCTTGAAGAGAGGGGAAAGGAGACTCTGATTGCCTCATTATCATCTCCTTCCCCTCTTCCCTTCCTTGAAACTTTATAACACCCTCTTCTACATTTATTACTACTTATCTACTCACATCTCTGTATCTAATGAAGATCATCTTCCTCCAATGGTCAAGTTCTCAAGAGAGTTATTTAAGGAGAAGATGTGAGATGATTCAAAGGAAGTGAAGGAATGTTAGTATAAACTCATGGTTTAGATGACAAACAAAACTTAGTTAAAGACTATATATTAATGTTTGTTGCGAAGTTTTTAGTATGTAGAACCAAGTTATAGACCTTACAAAAAAATAAGCATAGAAAACATATTCCAAAGCATCAAGGCTTGGGCGAGTACAGAAGCAAAAGATGAAGTACCATTATAGACAAAGCTCAAACAAAAAGGATTCAGTTAAGTCTCCATTCATCTGTCAAAGTAGAAATTATATTTGATGAATGCAAAGTAACAAACTTCTTCTATCATAAGTGATCCAATGATCGTTTATTATAAATAGATAAGGCAAAGAAGTGAAGGTCATCTAGTAGAGTAAAAAAATTCATCTCGTGGAGCAATAATGTTTGTCTGTATATCAAAGTTTGTCTACTATCTATAACAAACAACCCAATAGATGAAGCAGTGAAGAAAATTCATCTATGCCTCAATGATTAGTCTGTTACTTACAACAGATAACCCATTAGATGAAGCAATGAAAAAATCCTTCTACACTCCAATAGTTCGTCTGTTACTTACACTAGACAACTCAATAGATTCTCATAAATTGGAGAATTTATGCAACATATTATTCAATATCTCTATCTCCTTCTTCAAATTTTCAACCTTATTTTAAAGAGATAGATTCATTTTTGTCATAATAGAATTTATTTTGATAGTTGCATCAAAGTATCTTTTCTTTTGAGTGAATTTCTAGTCAAGTGATTTAAACTCATTGAAGAGAGAGTTGTATGGTTATTGTAACTCAATAAACTTTTTATATTTTGCACAAGTACTATTCAAGCTTGAAGAATTAAAATTATAAGAGTCATAAGAGTTTACCTCTGTCTCCAACTTTGTTGTGCATTGCTCTTTGATGGAGATTTGATCTACTGATTCGTTCTCCATGTGGGCCATGCAGCATATTCTTGCGAGGTGTCCAACTTTATTATCACCTTTGTCACTTGAACTTGTGCCCAAGGAGTCTCCATCATTCACATACATTCCTCTAGCTTGATTTCTTGATGTCTTCTTAAAATATTTCTTTTCTCTTCTTTCATCTTTCTCATTCATGTTCACTTTTTCTTCATTTGTACACTTGGGAGACATGTGTCCGATTCCTCCACATCTATAGCATGTGGGGAGATCTTTCTTTCTTTTAGCCATTTGCTTTTGTTGTCTAAGTTATCTCCTTGAGATGCTACCTTTACTACTTCTTGTAAACCTTCTAAAGTTTCTGACTAATATAGCCATATTATCTTCAAATTGTGATGTAGGGTCACTGCTGCTCTCATTGGTCATCTTGAGAGTAATATTTTTCTTTTGCTTCATTGGCTCATCTCTTTTACCATTGATTATTTAATTAGCTTGCGTGATATTAGTGAGTTGATGACATCATCCAATAGAAGCACGTTTAGATACTTTGCTTTTTCTATCACTATGATCTTCTGGTTACAAGATTTTAGTAGTGCCCTTAGTATCTTCATTACCTACTTAGAATTTGTGACTTCTTTTTCTAAGCCTTTCAAAGCATTAGTAATTTTTAAAACATAGTGAGGATGCTTCATAAATAGACTCTAGTTTATCCCATATACCTTTTGTAGTAGTGTAAGAGGATACTCTACCAAACATAATTGAATATAGTCCACAGAATAGAGAGTTCATCGCCTTTGCATTATTTTGGACCGAGGTGGCCTCCTCTTTGTTCCATGCATCTATTTTAGCAATGGTAAGAGTGATTCCTATTTCAATGGCCTTTCAAGATTCCATATTATTTTGCTATAATGAATTACTTCATTCTCAACTTCTAGTAAGTGAAATTGATTCCATCAGATAGGGGTGGCTAAGTAGATAATTGCCCCTTGGTGAATAACTGAGAAGTGGATGATGAGTTTACCACTTGTTGGTCTTGAAGCTTAGGCAAATACCCAGGAGGTGAGAGGTAAATTTGGTACTTAAAATTTTACTAAACCCCTTTTGGATTAAACCTTCCTTTGGCAATCAATTCAATCACTCAATCAAGATAAATAGATAAGAAACAAGAATATTTATGGTTCAAGTTAATACTCTACTACACTCTTCCAAGAACACTTTTCTCAAAGTGTGTTAGGTTCCACTATCTCTAATAGTAGAAATACAATTAGTGCACCTTACACTCCTCTAGATTTTGGGGGTGTAACTATAGTGCTCCCAGCACTTTTTTGGATTTCTGCTTCAGGGGGCATAATCACAGTGCTCTTAGCACTCTTTTAGATTCTATCTCTAGGGGGCATAAACACAATACTCCTAGCACTCTTCTAAATTCTAGCCTAGCGGGCATAAGTAAATAGCTCTTATTTGCACTCAGATAATCATAGCTTTTCTTGAGTCTAGCCTCAAGTACTAGCTTAAGGAAATTACAATGAATGAATATCAAAAGTTAAAGGACTTAAACAGACACTTCACAATAAGCATAGGGGAAGATTTTTGAAAATTAAATGCAAAAGTAAATGATCTTCCTAAAAGGTGGTTGGAAGCCTTCAAAGAAAGTTGAGGAAGGTTTGAATGCAAGGCTCACAACTTTTAAAAGATGCAGAAGGTTTTGGCTTAGTTCAGTAAATGCTCTCAAGAAGGGATTGAATATTTTTCTCGATTATTCTCATTTTGTTCTTGATCCAATGATGTTGCATTTATAACTACTTTGAATTCCAACCATTGGTGCTAGGTGAGCTCCATTGATGATAGAAGACCATTTTGATTATCATATTTGAATTCTTTGTCTTCTGATTAATTCTCATTTGCTAGAATGCTTGTAGGTTGACCTTGGAGAAGATGATTTCCTGATTCTTAATAAGTATTGGTCGAAGAGTTTTTGCAATGGTTGATTCTTACATCAATATGAAAAGAGACTCGTTAATGTTAGATGAAGTCCAACTATTTAGTTTGTTCATTGCTCATCTTTTCTTATGACAGACAAAGTATCTGTCCAACTATGCATTAGACAAAGTTTCATCATCTTTTAGTTTGTCCATGGTAAGTAGTAGACAAATCTAGTTAGCGTAGATGAGTTGTCTTTCTAGCACTTCATCAGTTGGTTTGTCCATTGCAAGTAATAGATGAATGGAGGCATAGATGAATCATCTTTCCAATACTTTGTCTATTTGTTTGTCTATTGTAAGTAATAGACAAATCATAGAGGCATAGACAAATCACCTTTCTAGCACTTTGTTTATTGGTTTGTCTATTGCAAGTAACAGACCAATTGTAGAAGCACAAACGCATTATCTTTCGTGGAGTTCATCTGTTAGTTTGTTTGTTGTAAGAGGTAGAGGAATTATAGAGATACAAATGAACTTTATTGCTCTGCATTTGTCTATTTTAATAAATGATCATTTGCTTGGTAAGCTATTTGATTTTGGCTCACTTATGATAAACGAAATCTATTGTATGCTCGTTGTTTTGCACTTGTCAGAGATAATCTTCACTTTGACACAAGAACAGTGACTCAATTGATTCCTTTTCATTTGAGCTTTGACTATAGCAGTACTTTGTCTCTTACTTCTTCACTCGCCTAAGCTATTTGTCTTTTCAGTCAAATAGATTGATGCCTTGGAATATCTCTTGATTCTTCTTTGTGTTCTTTTGTTCGTGAGTCTTACAACTTGATTCTGCATGCTAAATGCTTAGTAATAACCATTAGTACGTAATATTAAACCAAGTTTTGTTTGTCATCAAAATTATGCATTTATTCTAAAAAAGCACATTCTAAGAAAAGAGTTTGAAATTGATCAAAAAGAGTTACTCTATAACTCTCATCTTAGAATGTTTGTTGGTAAGTTATGATCTAGATGGTTAGGACTTTTCACAGTCACAAAAATACTTCCTTATGGGACAATTGAAGTCACACATGATAACAAGGGGACATTTAAAGTGAATGGGAAACATTTGAAGCCATACTTTGAAGGAAGATTCAATAAGCATAAGTTCACCTTGGACCTGAAAGAACCAACAGGAGAAAGAGACAAAGTCAAGCTGAAGACTATAAATCATAACTACTTCTTCTTCCTTCTATTTTAGGATTTTAGTTTAGTTTAGTTTTACTTTGTTTTTCTTTTATTTGAGTTTTTGTTTGGCTTTCTTGATCTAATGTCCCCTAGCAGCCATTGACAGTTTGACCAACTCTTGTCCACCATCAGAGGAGAATTCCCAAATGAATTATTTCTCGTGTGAAGCAGTTGGACTATCTATATCTACATATTTTGAATGCGGATAACACAACATCACTCCATTCAGGAAAGCACTTGATATTAAATTTCTTTTATTCTTTCACATTATGGACAATGTCTAGTTTAAGTTTGAGGTTATATTTGGGGATTTACATTCAGATCAATTTTTGGCAAAACTTTTTCTCAATGAGCTTCACATTTTGATGTCTTAGTGTGATGCCCCAAAATTTTGAGATAATAGAATTGTCTAAAACACTTATTTTTGGTAAATGATGCAAATGAGTTTATTAAAAATTTGAAGAAATCATATTTGTAATTTAATGTAATTATGAGAGAAATGATTAACGATAGGTGGATTATACTTATTTTGGAAGGAGTAGTGCAAATAGACTGCAAAGTAGTAGTGAAAAGGGGTTCACAAGTGCATGGTGGGATGTACATCTCTAGAGTACTTAATGTGGAGCTAGTTTAAATGTTGCTCCACTAGCCCCAAATTCAACCATTTTTGTCCCCTCTCTCAGCTCCCACGCCCTAGCCTTCTTGCAACCCATTTCCATATTTCTATCAAATTTTGTGGGGAAAATTTCTATGAAAGTGAGCTAGTGCCATCCAAAGTAGAAAATCCAATGATTTTAGTGGCAAAAAGAAGAGAGAAAATTAGCAAATTTCACCAAGAAGCCCTTTTGTTGTAGTTGGTGGAAGAAATTGGGGATTTAGGGTGGAAATCAACAGTGAATCATAGTGGTAAGTGTTTTTCCTAAGTTAATTTGTAATTCTATTCCAAATGAGATGTTTTCTGCAAAATTAAGTGAGCTAGGGTTTGGAATTGAATGGGTTGTTTGGGTATTTTCATGTGAAATTGATTAGAAGGCTAAATTTTGATGTTAGTGGTGGGATTTGACCATAAGAAACTCATGCAGATGGATGCCCATGGGCTGGACTGCCATGTCTTAACCCTTTCGTAGCACCTATTGTGAATAAATGGCTTGGGAAGAGGATTCAAGAACTTTAAGACATTTTGGGTTAGTTAATAAAGCTAATTTTAGTATTAATCATAAAAAATCATGATTATGTGATGTTAGAAATGAATTCCAGTGATCTCACTCTACAAAAGAGTAGGAATTCAAAAGATGCACGTTAAATGTTTGATGAAATAACACTATTGAAAGCAAAGTGTATTTGGGTGATGTTTTCATTGTCTTAATTGTTCATTAATTAGGCCTAAGTAGGGTATTATATGTGTAATGGGATTAGGACATATCCTAATGAGAATTTGATGAATTGCATTTAGTTATGAGATTGAGTTAAGATCTCTTAGTTGAATCTATATGGATTTCAATCGGTACGTATTTTACTTGTGTAGGGCTCATTGGACCTTAAATTGGCACCACATTCCAACATTGTTTCTTATATTGTATTTTGATTTGAAATGATAGAATCGTATATTTCATGAGTTTATTGTGAACTTTGGATCCTTTTATATGTGTTCGATTGGTTAAGTTGGATGTTGTAATTCATGGTATTTCCATGTATTGTGTTGGAAATTTGGTTTGAACTGAAATGATTATGCAAATTCTATATGTTGACTATATGTGAACTTGGAAAATTGATTCAACTATATGTGTTTCACTTTATGTATTTATTTTGGAAGTGGAGTGTATTCTGTTATATGAGTTGAATGGGTCTATGTGGATATTGCATTTCATGATATGTTAGCATGAATCAACAAGTGGCATGATTGAGTTATCTGAAAGGGGAAAATATCTTGACGATTGAGTATGAGGAAAACCCCAATTGGATGGCCAAAAGAAAGCTCCGATTGGAGTGTGCAAAGGCAAGAAAAATGGGTAGCAAGTTTTGGAGCCATAACTCCACTTCATGAAAACATGTACCACAGCACCAAAAAGCAGAGTTGCTATGTTGCTACAGTGTTGCTATAGTGCACATATATATTTTGTGTGATTTTTGTGTGGTTTGAAACTATTGTGATGTATTTTAGAGGCCTTAAAATGAAAAAGAAAGCATGTAAATGGTGTTTGTGGAATGATATGTTGATATTTGAATGACACAAATGAGATCTAATAATGATAGTGCCTAGATGTCATGCATATGATATGACTGTGATTTCCTATGACTTATTCTTTTGGTTAGTTTTGTGTGAATGTGTAAATAATGGGGGATAGGGAGTGTCCCATGACATTGTATTTTGAATAAAGTTTGTCATTTCATGCCATAATTTGGAATGATGTATTTGTGTATTTCTATGTGGTTGCTTTCAATGTTTTACGTTTGGTCAATTGTTGAATTGAACTATTTTTTTATATTGTCTTGTCTAGCATTCCATCATGAGTCATGAATCATTAAGGGTATGATAGAGTTAAGTAATCTGTAATGATATGTGAGATGGAGGATGTTTGGATGGATGGTTGGTAAAGAAGTAAGTTAAAAATTGTTGGTGGCATGATTAAATATGGTTTTGGAGGCACTAGCCTCGATATGCTATGCTATGAATGACTAAATGGTGTAGGTATGATAGACACTAATGGGGTGTCACCTTGCGTGAGTGGCACGGTCCCAATATGAGATGATACTCGTGGGGTATCACCATGCCTGGGCGGCATGGTCATGATATGATATGATACCCGTGGGGTGTCACAATGCCTGGGTGGCATGGTCATGATACGATATAACATCTGTGGGGTGTCAACATGCCTGGGCAGCATGTTATAATTGTTGACATGAGCCTTTGGTAATATAAAAGTGATGTAAGGCCTGTGAAATCTATAATTCGTAAAATTGGGTAGTGATGCTATGATTGATAACATAAAACAATGATGCCTTGGGCAGTGAGACCATGATTGATAACATTAGGCAGTGATGCCTTGGGCAATGATGACATGATGCCATATAGGTAATGATTGTTTATCCCATGTAGTAGGTAGCTCGAGAGGTGAAGAGTGAATTGAGCATATAAAAATTATAGCCAAATAAAAATTAATGTGCTAAGCAGAAATGACATTTTAGTGCATATTTGATTTTCATAGTTGTTCACACTATTATGATGTCTTCTTTATACACATATTCTACTTTCCTTAGCTATTCCCTTTTCAAGCAAGTTATTATGTGTGCGTGTGGGATGATGTACGTGATAATATCATGCTAAGTAAAGTAATCAAACAAGAAATTCACACAATGATTTTTATAGTGGTTCGGGAACACTGTCCCTACATTCACTCTTCCAAGAACACACACTCATTGTGCCTTGGGTTCCACTATATCCCATATAATGGAAATACACTAGTGATCCTAGTACTCTTCTAGATTGTAACTCTAAGGGGTATAAACGATGTTTTCCACTCTCTTTTGGATTCCAGCTGTAGGGGACATAAACATAGTGCTTATAGCACTCTTCTGGTTTTCACGAGCTCACCAGGAAACTTATTGATTTTGAAGATCACTAGAAAACTTGTTGGTTTTCTAGAGATCACCAACAACTCATACAATGTGGTTTTCTTGAGCTCACCACAAACTCATATAGCCGATTAATAGCACTCATTTTGCACAGTACATTGCCTCTTTTACTAGGCAAATTTATATAGGGTTTAAGCACATATGAAATGATAGCTCATGGAAGCATTAGATATCAATACTCTAGATATGTGATTAATATAGATCTTTTATGGTCATTATCTATCAGTGCAATGGAAATTTAATATCATGGAAGAAGCAATTGTCTATTTGAGAGAGGTTACTTGTTAAAGCTCTTTTCTCCTCTTCATCTTTCTCTCTCAGCTGTTGGGCTTATTATGCATGATTTTTATGATAACAACACTTAACTTAAGTCTTGATTTTTGTTAATGATGACTTAAATATAAGAAGTCTACAGTATGCTTGGATTGTGCACTTTTTGGTAAAGCTACCATTTATTCAAGCATCTTACGCAAATTATTTTAAGGAATAAAGGATTCATCATGGTTCAGAGTGCATTAACTTTGCTTATCATATGTTGGAACATAGATGCATTTCTGCTTAAATATAAGCATGCATTTAATAGAATTATCATCTTAAGCCTTTACTTGATATGATTTGTGAGCTTGAGAAAAATCATAATGTATAAGCACATCATGAGCAATGGATAAACACATCCTAATAAACATGCCTTATGTGAGTAAAAGCCTTTTACCATGTCTTAAAACTTAGGAAAATCATAATGTATAAACACATCTAAATAAGCATGCTTCATAGACATACTTGATTAAATTTATCCTTCCTTAAAGCTTAATTTAAATTGTTATCCATGCTTGAAAGCTTATGAAAATTATATGGGAAAATGTGTTTTGATTTATTCCAAGTTTCACAAGTGGCAAAGTGCAAAACTATTGAGTGTAGAACCACAGTCACTTTCCGTGAGCGCCTGCGGATACTGCCTACCATCCATAAATGAAGTACTTTGTCTAAAGATACCACCTGCCAGTTCATAGCTACCTTCCAATATCGCCTATGCGATAGTAACTTAGTATAGCCACTTGCCATATCGCCTATGAGTAGATAGCAAAGTGCATGTGGGAGTTTTTGCAGACATCTAACCATAGTTTCTTGGAGCAACAGCCTGCCATATCGCCTTGGAGACAGTCACTTGACATAGCCACTTGCCATTAATGCCTGTTGACTTCCGATGTTCAAAAATCTGAATGTTGCAGGCCTCGAAGTTGCTTCCCACTTCTTACAATGATTATATTTTTGAAGATTTATTTAAGGAGAAGCTAAGGAACAATTGAAGGTTAAAGAAGCAAGGGGACTAAGCTTGAAACCTTCTACAAATCTTTGCATCCCTAGGTCAAGAGCTTTAAACTTTAAATATCATCCAAGGACTTCATTTTTTATATCAATTCAAGGCCTACTTCTTCTATATATCCAAGGGAGATCTTGTGTGCTACAAAGAGTTGCTCAAAGGTCAAATCCTCCCAAAGATAATCAAGGAGCTTGAGGGTTCTAAGTGACAAAGGCGAATCTACTAACAAGAAACCCTTTCAAGTTCTCCAAGTGTTTCCACTCCAAGAGCTACTAAGATCAATGAGCTTCAATGCCACAACAACACTACACCAATAGAGTTCAAAATCATTGTAATGTACTTATTATGTTATCATTTTATTTGTGTTTTAACTATGTGTACTCATTATCCTAGATAGAGGCATATCATTGTAAACAAAATACCTATAAAGGTAGAGTTTTTGGTGAGCTCATGAAACCAGAGTTATGCCTCCTAGAGCTGAAATCCAAAAGAGTGCTGGAAGCACTAGTAATGCCTCCTAGAGCTGAAATCCAAAAGAGTGCTAGGAGCATTAGTTATGCCCCCCTAGAGCTGAAATTCAGAAGAGTGCTGGGAGTACTATGAATGCGCCCCTAGAGCTAGAATCTAGAAGAATGTTGGAAACACTATGTTTATGTCCCCTAGAGCTAAAATCTAGAAGAGTGCTAGGAACATTACTTGTACTTACACTATTGGATATAATGGAACCCAGGAAACAAGGTGTATTTGTTCTTGGAAGAGTGGATGTAGGGATAGGGTACCCGAACCACTATAAAAATCTTATTGTTTATTTGTTTGATTGCTTTACTATCTGTGCACTTTATTATTTTATTATTCATCTCATATTGCATAGCACACAAGCATGAAAAGAGGGAAATTGATTTCATAGGGGTTAAGCAATAATTTTTAAAGGCCCAATTCACTCCTCCCCTCTTGGGTTAAGTCGCCTTATGGGAACCAACAAGTGGTATCAGGGCAGGCTAGATAAACAATTTTAGAGATCCACATGACTAACCTAATAGTCTCATTTTCTATGTTCTTGAAAGGATATTCTACTCCCAACCACCACACTTTAACATAATGAGTTTTTCTTAGTGAAAGAGGAGTTTGGAAACATATCTTATCGCCACTAACCTTCAATTATGGAATTTTTATTCTTTTTTTCTATGTGAGGATGAAGTGAGAAGCAAGGCAAATAAACATTAAAGCTACACATGTGCCCTGCTATATGCTTTCTACCCCATCATTTGCAAATATGTCTTTACTTGTAAAAATGTAAGTGAAATGATAGATAAGTCAAAGACATCTTGTAAGGGGCGAATAAATTTGTGCTTAAAATTTACTAATTTGTCTATTGAGCATGATCTGAGTGTAGGAAGTAGAAATGAAGAAAAGAAGAATTATTTATCTTTTTTAAGAGACAAATTGTTTCTTGACACTACATGAAGAAGAATGTACTTCAAGGAGCCAGAAGTCAAGGTAAGTACAAGTATGATAATTCAAACTCAAAATTTCCTATGCCCTTTGTACTTATTGCACTTATTGATTAGACTTTAATAAAATTTTACTTTTATATGAATAAATTTTAAAGTCTTGAATAAAAGAAACCAAAACTATCAACATACGATACAAAGTTAAAACACAAAAGAAAAATCCTACAAAACATTAGAAATGAAGAAATTGTGCATTTAATAATTTATTTTGGAAAAGCATGCCAAAAATGTAAATGCATTACAACCTTTAAAATAATGAGTGATCATAAGATAATAATAACATCCAAATAATAAGAAATTATATAAATCTTCAAAAGAAACCAATTTTATATACAAGATTTGACTAAACCATAGTGTCTTGCATTACCTAACAAATGTTTGGAATTTGCCTCTATGTTTAATAAACTCGATCATATAAAAATTAGAACTAACAAAATTTAAATGATACTATCCAAAAGTTAAATAGAAGAAAATTCTTAGAACCCAAATAATAAATGATTTATTTAAAAAATGAAGTTCATATCATCTTGCTGAGTAACCAAATTTCTATTCATACTAACCTGCTAAAATATAAAACTGCACTAATTAAATTGATACATGTAGTATATATCTATTTGATTGTGCTAATGATGAAGAAGTTCAAAGTTTCTATGAAACTATGTAATTCGGATAACATGAGAACAAATCTCAAACATATCAAGGAAGTCGCCCCAGGGTACAAGAACAAAATAGCTTTGTCTGAAACTTCAGACAATCCAAATGAAAGCAAAGGCAAAATTAGGCCTAAAGGTGAAGTGAAAGGAAATTGCAAGCTGACACTTTGTTTGAAACCAACTTCAAACAAACTCCAAGACAACACAAAAGTTCATTCTAGAAAAATGTAGAGCAATAAAGAGTTCGTCTAATCTAAGTAAACTACAGACAAATTGGTCACTTCGTTTGATATATGAGAAGTCATCTTTGTCTGCATCTCTATAGTTTGTTTGTAACTAACTACAAACAAACTAAAAGACTAAGTGACTTTGTCTAATGGATAGCTGAACAAATATTTTATGAAAAATCAACTTTAGACAAATTCAAAGACAAAGTAAGATTTTCATCCAAAAATTCAGACAATATGCAAAATAAGGAGTTTCAAATCAAGCAAAATCATATCAAAATACTTTATCTGAAATCTGACCTTGGACAATCAGATGCAGAAATCATTCCAAACTATAAGTGTTGAAATGAGGAGTCAAGCTTGACAACTTCAATTATGTGCTCAATTCTATATCCAACTTGATATATCTATTCGATGAATAGAATCTATGCTTTACTTGTTTATATACATTGTATATCTCTGAAAAATTATAGCCTTGAATGTGAACTTATGTTAATTCATTGTATATGTTAAATCATTCTAAAAGTCTAAGTTAGTATATGAAACTAACTAATCATTTATGTAAATGCAGTCCTAAGGCATGGTTAAACCTATTTGGAGAACTTCACAGTTCAAGGTCTCAAATAGGAATTTCATTCCTAGTCATTCCTTCTATAAATCATCATTAAGGCTTGAACCTCTAAACAAATCAAGATAGTGAAATTGAATGAATTTTATAATCATGTTCATGTTACTCTTTATATTTATCATTCATGATCAAACATGTTTAAGTGAAATTGAATGAAATTTATAATTGTGTTCATGTTATTCTGTATATTTATCATTCATGATCAAACATGTTTAAGTGTGCTTAAAATTGAAATTATTCAGTGCCTTAAAAATGCTTGACATAATCGAAATAAAATGTCTTGAAAAGAAATAATGATGTTTGTGATGTCTAAATGACTTGTTTAACATTGTGACAAATATGATAATGTTGATATATGCTTGAATTAACTTATATCATAATTAGGGTGGAAAATTAAAGATTAGAATTAAAGGAAACATTAAGAATAACTGCTTACAGAGGGGAGCCACCTGTACCATGGGCGCTCGTATGCCAGCGCCTGCCTAAGAGCTGCCTCCCAATTTGAACAGTTAAAAATCCAGGCAACGATTCGCTCCTTATTCTCTTTCCCTCTTCTTCTCCATCCTGCTGCGACCGAAAAAGGGTTGCGCCTGTGAGTGTCCATACTCAATTAAACCCATTTCCTTGATTTTCTAATCTTTTCATCAAATCTTTGCTCCTCAATGGGACCGAAGGTAGCAGTTTTCAAACCTCAAAGAGGAGTCAAGCAACCTAAAACTCGTCGTGGGGCATCTACTTCCCAATTTACAACCCCTCGAAGCTCTAGAAGGCCTTGAGAGCCACAGATAGTGAAGGTAGTTCTTCTTTCCATACATATGTCAATGAAGAAGAAAATGTTGGAAGAAATGAAGAAGGAAGAAATGCATTTGATTTGAAATCACTACCCGCAGATGTTGATGGGAGAAAAGTCCCCATTGCAAAATTTCAACCCAGAGATCTTCCACCTTATTACTTTGGTAGTGAAGACAA
>JAYJMB010002157.1:0-15651 GCA_036873735.1 Pouteria campechiana
AAACCCCATTACAATCCATAAAAAGTCCTTATGATTCATGATATGCATGTGATCTTAGTGATGGAGAATGAGAAGATGTGCAAGCTTATGGTAGACCATTTTCATTGGAATGAATTTGAGTGGAATATATATCCTTCAGACACATGAGATCAGAGTGTTTATTTCCATGAGGGTTCTACTTATTTAGTTTAATCCATATTCAAGAGAAAATGCTTCTTAAATGATTGTAGGTTGTGTGAGAATGATTTGTTCATGATATATTATGAGTTTTGAAGATTTTTGGTTATTCTTTATTATGATAATTATCACCCTAATAATCTTTTGGGGGAGAGTGAATTTGAGTTTTGCCCAAGGACGAGAAAGAGTCAAGTGCAGGAGAATTTGATGAGAATACCAAATATTATATTTTATTTCCTTAATACTTAATCTTTTATACTTATTTGACTCCCACATGCACTCATTATTCTTATATTCTGATTTAGGAGACAATTGGAGTGGTTAAGTGCAGAAAGAAGTCAATTGAAGGATTTTGGACAATTTTAGCATTACTCTATATTTTGAGCATAACTCTCTCATTCAACCTCCACTTGAGATGAGTAAAGATGTTTTGGAAACATAAGAAAAAGTTACAACTTTCATGTTTAGAGTTTTGAGAGATAAAGACTACATCAAGGACAACTAAGTGGAGAAAGTATCAAAACATGTCAAAAAGGAGTTGATGATTATACTTGGTATCACTTGTGTACTAATTTTTCCATATTTAAGGATGATTTAGAAAAAGTTATCAACATAAAAGTAGTAGATATCAAAGTTAAATTCAAGAAGAATCATGCAATTCTTAGTTGAAATGAGGAATTTATGGTCGAAACAGTGGATGTATGTCTGGCGGACAGCAAATCACATCGTTAGCACCAACTCACTTCACACCACTACCCCACTGGACAGCAAGGTGGCGTCGGCGGCTCTAATCCAGCGCTGGCAGCATCCAACTCCATTCTCAAATTTTGGATTTTTGTGAAAATTGCATATTTTATGTATTTTTAACTCTACATAAATAGCGATTTAGTAGGGTTTTAGGGGGGTTCTTTTGCTAGGGTTTGAAGAGGACTTCTTGATGGCTTTCAACAAAGAATTTTCTCTCTTCTCTCTTTTATTTTATTTTCTTTGTGATTTCATAGCCTTGCATGGCTAAACTTTTATTCTTAGTTTAAGGAGATATAAGCCTCAGAATTAATATACTATGAGATCTAATTTGATTTAATTGTTCAATTTATACTTTGAGTATTGAATATTTCTCTTCGTTCATGATTATGATTGTTATGCTTAATTGCTAGGAAGCCTCCTAGTTTATTATTCATTGCAATCTATTGCTAGATTAAATATCAAATCCATAATCATTTGATCCCTCTAATTTGTGAAGCAACTAGGGTTTAATAATTTTCTAGTGTTGTAGTTATTAAATCTTAGGAAGAATATTTGACTAAATTCAATGCAACCATTAGTGCTTGCATTGTTTAGCTTCACTAATCTCTATAAATCTTAAGGTTGCTATTAGATTAAACCTTTAGAGCTGGTCTGGGGTTGTTTAGTGGTTAAAGTTAATTAGAATTTTGGTTTCTAATTAACTATGTTGACGGAGAGATAGGAAAAATAATTGCAATGGTGAATATTAAAGTATGAATTGATTTATGATTGTGTCAATAATCAGTTATGAGATTTTGATGGTGAATGTTGACTTGAACCAAGGTTTTATTCTCTGATAGATTTCTTTTATAACACTTTCTTCATTACATTAAAAACCCCCCTTTTCTTTTTTACATTGCTTAAAACTAAGCTTGACACTCCTCATGGGATCAAACCTTATTCACACTACTACAGGTAATTTAATTGGAGTAAGGTTCTAAATTTGGTTGCCTATGACAGTACACCATGGAGTAGAGTGTTTACTCAAACCACTATAAAAACTTTTGTGTCTTATTTACTTGTGCATTAGTTGATTGAGTGATTGATTGCATGAGGAATGATTAATCCTAAAGGGGTTAGGCATTCTTTTAGTACCCAATTCACTCATCCCTTCTTGGGTTTTTGCCTAATCTTTGAGACTAATGTATAGGCTTGGTGTAAGAAGATAAAGAGGTCTTTTGGTATAAGTTCAAGAATGGGAACTAACTATTTGTTGAAAATAGGAGAATGATTGGGTTTTCCAACAAATGTGAATTCAATTTTAGCAAGAAAAAGAGGTTATAGCCTTAGAAATGATATCTAGGTGCAAGGGAAGAAGAGTTTCAAATGGTATGAAATAAGAAATATGGCTTTTCAGACATTATGAAAGATTTCAGACATTGGACAGAATTTTGGACAATCCAAAGTTATAACTTCAGACAATAAGAGATGTGTTTTAGTATTCTGAAACGAAGTAATGTGTGAGCTTTAGATGTTGTGAAGTGTGGTTTCACAATGTCCGAAAGTTAGAAGAGCTTCAGAAGATGAAATTTTAAGTGCTGAAAACTTCTAAAATGATGTTTGAAATATTTTTATACATCACAGCATTTCATAGCATAATTGCACATAGAAAATGTATGGTGTATTCTAATGCATTCACATCAGTCATTCCTAATTCTCTTCTTTTATTATAGAAATTTTCTAAGGGTAATGGTTTAGTAAAAATATCAGCAAGTTAAGCATTTTTAGATACATATTCTAAACATAAATCATATTTTTCTACATGATTTCTAATAAAATGATGTCTAATCTCTATATGCTTGGTGCAAGAATGTAAAACAGGATTTTTGGTCAAGCAAATGACATTGGTATTGTCACACCTTATAGGAATATCCCTGTAATGTTAGCTATAGTCCAGAAGTTATTATTTTATCCAAAATAATTGTGCATAACAACTTCTTACAGCAATATATTCAGCTTCTATAGTAGAGAGGGCAAAACTAGTTTATTTCCTAAAGAACCATGAAACTATATTTCTTAGATCCTAACATATGCACTAGTGTTCCTCCTGTAAACTTTGTATCCTCCAAAGTCAGCATTTGAATATCCAACCAATTCAAAACCAATTCCTTTTGAATAATAGAGCCCAAACTTGGTGTATCAACAAGATACTTAAAAATTCATTTTATTATAGTTAAGTGTGACTCTTTTATACTAGACTAAAATCTAGCACATAAGCATACACTCAACAAAATATCAACCTAGATGCAGTCAAGAAAAGAAGTGAACCAATCATACTTTGATATAATTTCTAATCAATGGGTTTATCCATCTTGTCCTTATCTAGTCTTATTGAAGTACTCATTGGAGTGTTTGTTGCCTTTACTTCTTCCATCTTGAACTTCTTGAGTGTGTCTCTTATATACTTGGATTGATAGATATAGTTTCATCTTCTTTTTGCTTAATTTGCAATCCAAAGTAGTAGTTTAGATTTCCCATCATGCTTATTTTGAATTCAACCTGCATTATTCTTGAAAAACCTTAATAGGAGGTCTCATTCATAGAACTGAATATAATATCAACTACATAAACTTGAACTATCAAGATATCCATGCCAACATTTATGATGAATAATGTGGTATCAACATTTCCTCTCTTGAACTAATGATTACAAAGAAATTTACCCAACCTTTCATACCAAGCTCTTGGAGCTTGTCTTAGTCCATGGAGTGCTTTGGTGAGTTTGCATACATGGTTATGTTGATCATCATATTCAAATCCAGAAGGTTGCTCTACATATACCTCCTTATTTAGATATCCATTTAGGAATGCATGCTTTATATCCATTTAAAATAGTTTGATGTTCTTATAGGATGCAAATGCAATTAACATCCTAATGGCTTCTATTCCTGCTACAGGGGCATGGGATTCTTTAAAATCAATTCTCTCTTATTGGGAATGTTAGTGTGAATGCAAAATTTTGATGATAAATAAAACTTGATTAAGTTGTGTATTGATGAAATCTGTCAAGTGTTTAGAATGCAAAAGTTTTAGATCATTTTTCATCCTAATCTTGAAAGATTGAGTTGCTGAAAACATGGGGATAATATTTTGGAAGAACTGAGAAGAAGAAAACAGATAGACGTTTTGGATAAGGCAAAGTTTGAGATGGAACTGAAGAAGCATATCCTTCATCTGAATCCAAGTCTGTCTAGCTTCATTCTTATCATCAGAATTTGTCCAAAATTAGCTACAGATAATATAAAGCAAAACAAGACTTCATCGGAAATTAATAGAAGCAATCTTCATCTGAAAGTCCAAAATGATGAACCCTTATTAACTTTGAATAATGAGAGTGAGCTGAAAAGCAAGTTAGTTCAAAATTTACTTTGGAAGATTAGAGTGAAATATAATCTTCCTAAACTCTGTCATGGACTTTTTGAATGACTAACTTCCTTCAAATTTAATGAGCTACATTATAGAATGATGATTCAGTTGGCTCGCTGTAGCATCTGCTCATCCAATGCTTGCATAAACCAGTAACCTATTCTCTTTTTTGGCAAAAATAAAGCTACAGACATTCCAGCAAATAAGAATTAATTAAAAGATGGTATTTTTCAAATGAGAGTTAATCAAAATGATCTTCTACATTTAATGGAGGTTGCCTACCGCCAACAGCTGGAATTCAAAGCTAATAGTAAAAGGAGTAATGTTGGGACAAAGAAAGGAACTAAGAAATAATGAAGTACTTCATTGCTACATCTTTATAGAGCCTAATCTTCTTCTTCTATTCACTTGAGCCTTCGTACTTGAATCTTCTGCATCATTCATTAAAGGACTCCAACTACCATTAGGGGAGATCATTTCCTTAGCATTCTAGTTTCAGATTTCTTTCCCTATGCTTTCTATGAAACACTTGTATAAGTGTATTTAATTTTTGTACTCTTAGTCTTGTGATTTCCTTAAGCTGTTAGTTGAGACCAGGCTTAAGAAGAGCTATGACTGTCTATTGAAGTGTTTCTTTTAGATAGGAGCTATATAATTTATTATTGACATAAATACATGGTTTTTATAACAAACAAAACTTGATTAAGATTATGTACTAATGGTTGTTATCAAGTTTTTAGAATACAAAATCAAGTTATAGGTCTTAAAGAAAAATGAACACAGAAAACATATTCCATGACGATAAGGCTTGAACAAGTAAAGAAACAAAAGATGAAGTGTTGTAACAGACAAAGCATGAATGAAAAGGACTCGGCTATTTCCATTCATTTGTCAAAGTGGAAAATCATATCTAATGGATGCAAGACTATGTAGAAAAGGACTCGGCTATTTCCATTCATTTGTCAAAGTGGAAAATCATATCTAATGGATGCAAGACTATGTATACAACAAATTTCATCTATCATAAGCAAGCCACAATTATGCCAATGGTCGTCTGATGAGAATAGACCAAGGCGAAAGAAGTGAAGATTTTTTCAGCAGAATAAAAACTTCATCTGTCATCAACAAACAAAGTGGAGAAGCAAGAATCGTATGTTACAGTAGAAACTTCATCTATCACAAGTGAGCTAATAATCATCTGTTGTCAGAGGAAGAAGCAAGGAGCATCTGGCAGAGGAAAGAATTCATTAGTGATCATCTACCTATAACAGACAAAGTGAAGAAATATTTCATTAGACAAAGGCATGAAGAAAACCCGTCTGCAATCCAACACTTCATCTGTTACTTACAATAGAAAAACCCAATAGATGAAGTGCTAAAGTAACAAGACATCTATGCCTCTATGATGCAACAGACAAATAAATTGAATGTTTGATTTATTTGGCAGCAATAGAAAGGATGATTCATCTGTCACTTATGAAAGACAAAGACGAAGGAACTTTTTCTTATGGACGGCTGGACAAATACTTCGTCTATCATAAGTAAAAGATGAGTAATAGTCAAAACAAATCTTTGGTCTTCACTCAGCATTAATAACAATCTTTATATATTAATGAAAGAGGCAACCATTGCGGTAGTATCTCTAATAGAGCTTATTGAGAAACCAGAAATCATCTTCTCCAAGGTCGGCACTGTAGGCATTCCAACATATGGGAAATAAGCAAAAGTTAGAGAATTCAAAATACACCAATCAAAACATCCTCTATTATTAATGAAGCTCACCTACTACCAACGACTAGAATTCAAAGCAGCTATAAATGAAGTATCGCTGGAGTAGGAGGAACTAACAAAGTATTGAGAAAATTATTCAAAACCCTCTTGAGAGCATTTACTAATCTGAGCTAAACCTTTTGCAATCCTTCAAGAGTTAAAAGCCTTGCATTCAAACCTTCCTCAACTTTTCTTTGAAGGCTCTCAACTACCTTAGGGAAGATCATTTACTTCTGCATTCAACTTTCAAAAACCTTCCCTTGTGCTTACTGAGAAATTTCTGTGCTTAAACTTTTGATATTCATTTCTTGTAAAGTTCCTTAAGCTAGTGGTGGAGACTAGACTCAAGAAGAGTTATGACTGTCTGAGTGCAGACAAGAGCTACTTATTCATGCCCCCTAGAACTAGAATCTAGAAGAGTGTTAGGAGCACTATATTTACTCTTCCTAGAACTGAAATCCAAAAGAGTGTCAGGGACACTTGTTTACACCCCCTAGAGCTGGAATCTAGAAAAGTGTCGGGGACACTATTGTATTTCTACTATTGGGAATAGTGGAACCTAAGACACTAAGAGAAAAGTGCTCTTGGAAGAGTGGAGTAAAGTGTTTACTCGAACCATTGTAAAAATCATTGTCTTATTTATTTTGTGCATTTGTTAATTAAGTGATTAATTGCTAAAGGGAAGAATAATCCTAAAAGGGGTTGAGAAATAATTTTTTAGTACCCAATTCACCCCTCTCCTCTTGGTTTAGTCTAACCTTCGGGACCAACAAGTGGTATCAGAGCAGACTACATAAACAATTGTAGTGATTCAATGGCAAACCAATCATCCTCATTACAAATATTCACCGAGAATTAATCACCTTCTCGGCCACCCCTATTTGATGGAACTAACTTCGCTTATTAGAAGTTAAGGATGAAGCAATTTATTATAACCAATGATATAGAATCTTGGAGGGCTATTAAAGTCAGAATCACTCTTCCCACTACTAAAGTAGATGCATGGACCAAAGAGGAAGCCACCTTAGTACAAAATAATGTAAATGCTATGAACTATTTATTTTGTGGACTATCCTAATCTGAGTTTGATAAAGTATCCTCTTGCACTACTACAAAGGATATACGGGATAAATTGGTGTATATTTATAAAGGTTTCTCACAAGTCAAGGGAACCAAAAGAAATATGTTGATAAGAGAATTAGAAAATTTTAGTATGAAGGAAGGAGAAAGTATATCTGAAATGTATACTCATTTTTCTAAAGTTACTAATGCTTTGAAAGGTTTGGAAAAAGAAGTTACAAATTTTGAATAGGCGATAAAGATACTAAGGGTGCTGCTAGAATTGTAGAACCAAAAGATTACAACAATAGAAGAAGCAAAGGATCTAAGCACTCTTTTGGTGGATGATCTTATCAGTTCATTGATGTCACACAAGTTGATTAAGAACAAAAGGGAAGTGCTGGCAAACCCAAAGAAAAATATTGCCCTAAAAGTGACCAAAGAAAGCAACAGTGATCCGACATCACAATCTGAAGATGATATGGCCATGTTGGTCAGAAATTTCAGAAAGTTTGCAAGAAACAATAGAGGCAGATCATCAAGGAGACAACCTAAACAACAAAAGAAAATGACTAAAAGAAAGAAGGATCTCCTTACATGCTATAGATGTGGAGGGATCAGACATATGTCTCCTGAATGTCCTAACGAAGAAAAAGTAAATATGAATGAGAAAGATGGTAGAAAGTAAAAGAAATCTTCAAGAATTCCTCAAGAAACCAAGCCATAGGAATGTATGTGAATGACAAAGAATCATCAGGAACTAGATCGAGTGAGAAAGGTGACAACGAAGTTGGACACCTTACAAAAATATGTTGTATGGCCCGGATGGAGAATATTTCAATAGATCAAATTACCATCAAAGAGTAGTGCACAACAGAGTTAGAGACAGAGGTAAATTCATATTACTTGTACAGTTCCGACTCTTCAAGTTCAAATAGCACTTATGACAAATGCAAAAACCTTGATAAGTTACAACAATCATACAACTCTCTCTTCAGTAAGTTTGAATCACTTAGCTAGAAACTTACTCAAAAGAAAAGATATTTTGATGCAACTGTCAAAGTAAATTCTATTCTAGTAAAAAGAAATCTATCTCTACAAAAGGTGGTTGGAGATCTAAAGAAAGAGATAGAATTATTAAACAATATGCTAAGTAAATTTTCCAATCTAGGAGAGTCTATGACCAAATTTATGAGAATGATTGGTTAAATTAGCAAAAAGGAACTTGGTTGTGAATAGTCAGATGATGAAAATTTATAAAAATTTGTTAGATGATCCAAGGGAGTGAACCTCACAGAAGAAAGGGAAAATTATCTAAATATTAAAAGGTTCATAAATTATTCTTGGATAAAGAAACTAGTAGAATATATTACATTTAGTAAAGTCCCAAATATTTGCTATTTCTGCAATAGATTTGGACATAAGGTATATGATTGTTATGCCAAAAAGTTGCAAGCAAAAGGTGCTAAGATGAGATGGAAATGCAAGGAATGAGCACACACTTATACCACACACTTTTTCACTAACATCATCGGACCCAATACTTGGGCAAGGTAAGAAGAAAATTTGCTTCAAATGCAGGTAAGTCTCAAAGCTACATTTGGAAATGTATGGTTCATGGATATTGGTTGTTCGAAACATATGACTGGGAACAAAAAGATGTTCAAAGAATTAAAGCCAATGGATGGAGAAATAATAACATTCAACAACAATGATAAAAGTCTTATCAAGTGAATAGGTAAAGTTTATGGTTTATTCAATGAATGCATGAAGGATGTATTGTATGTAGAATGACTCAAGCACAATCTGCTAAGCATCAATCAATTATGTGATAAGGGTCACGAAGTTGTGTCTGAACCATCTGCATGTAATATATTCAGTATTGACAATTATCTACTCTTTAGCGAAAAAGGCATGAAAATATTTATCTAGTATAGCTAGATGATATAGCTGGAAAATGCTTAATTATAGTCAAGGATGATCCATGGGTATGGCATAAGAGGATGGGACATATCAATATGTCAAATATCAAATCTTTGTGGAAAAAGGATTTCATGATTGGTCTACCAAAATTAAACTATGATAAAAATCAAATATGCAAATCCTGTCAATTGTCAAAATAGACCAAAGTATCCTTCCATCCTAAAAATGAAGTATCTACATTCAGATCTCTAGAACTATTACATATGGATTTATTTGGACTATCAGACATAGTCACACTTGGAAGAAAAAGATACGTATATGTGATAGTGGATGACTACTCTAGATTTACAGGGTAATTCTCTTGACTAGCAAAGACAAAGCATTTTTGATGGTTTATACTTTTTTAAAGCTAGTCCAAAATGAGAAACAAATGTCTATTATATCCATCTGTAGTGATCACGGTGATGAATTTGAGAATAAAAGATTCATTGATTTTTGTGATGAAGACAAAAGATTATGGGGAGAAGCAGTTAGTACTACTTGCCATGTACTAAACAGGGTTACCATAAGAGCAATCCTAAAGAAAACCCTATATGAGTTTTGGAAAGGAAGAAAACCAAACATCTGATATTTCCATCCCTTTGGATGCTTATGCTAAACAATGGAAAAGATAACCTTGGAAAGTTTGATCCAAAGAGCGATGAAACTATATTTCTTGGTTACTCTTCCAACAATAGATCATTTATAGTCTACATTAAGAAAACATAGGTTGTAGAAGAGTCCATATATGTTAAATTTGATGAAGCAAATATAACCCCGAGAAAGGAGTGTGATAGTGATGCAGATGAAGTTGCAATAAATATGAAGAAGCTTAAATTGAAGGATCAAGAGAATGGCACTAACGATGAAGATCTACAAAGTTCAGGAAATGAAGAGGAGGTAAGAGTAGGTAATGTTCCTTATCAACCTCCTACTGATTTGAGATTTTTTACTGCTCATCCTAGAAAGCACATTATAGGAAATGTATATGACAGTGTAAAAACAAGAAGGCCTATGCAAAATGTTTGTGGTCATTACGCCTTCATATCTATAATAGAACCAACTAACATTTATCAAGCTTTGAATGATGAAAATTGGATTATAGCAATGCAAGAAGAGCTTAATCAGTTTGAAAGGAACAAAGTATGGGAACTAGTTCCAAAACCAAAGAATGTTGATGTAATTGGAACTAAAAGGGTATTAAAAAATAAACTGAATGAAAGTGGATTAGTTATAACAAACAAGACATGATTAGTTACTAAGGGGTACTCTTAAGAAGAAGGAATTGACTTTGAAGAATCATATGCCCCTACAGCTAGATTAGAAGCCATTAGAATGCTACTTTCTTTTGCATACTGTAAGAACTTTAAGTTATTTTAGATGGATGTAAAAAGTGCATTACTGAATGGATATTTAAGTGAAGAAGTGTATGTAGATTAACCTCTTAGTTTTGAGAATGATGATCAACCCGATCATGTTTATAAGCTCACCAAGGCATTATATGGTTTAAGATAAGCTCCAAAAGCTTGGTATGAAAGGCTGAGCAAATTCTTAAGCGATCATAAATTCAAGAGAAGAAAGGTTGACACTACTCTATTTATCAAAAATATTGACAAATATATCTTCATAGTTCAAATTTATGTGGACGACATTATATTTGGAGCTACTATGAAAAACTCTGTCAAGATTTTGCTGAATTTGAAAAGAGTATGATGGGAGAATTGAATTACTTCCTTGAATTGCAAATCAAGCAAAGAGATGATGGAAATTATATTTTCCAATCCAAACATGCTAGAGAGATGCTAAAGAAGTTCAAAATGGAAGAAGTTAAGACAGCAAGCACTCCAATGAGTACATCAATAAGGCTGGACAATGACGAAAAAGGTAAACTCATAGATCAAAAACTACATAGAAGTATGATTGGAAATCTTCTTTACCTTACTGCATCCAGACTAGATATTCTCTTTAGTGTATGCTTATGTGCTAGATTTTAGTCCAGTCCCAGAGAATCTCACCTTACTGTAGTGAAATGAATTTTTTTAAGTATCTGGTTGACACACTAAATCTAGGACTTTATTATCCCAAAGAAACTGATTTTGAACTTGTTTGATATACCAATGCTAATTTTGGAGGTTATAAAGTTGATAGAAGAAGTACTAGTATAACCTATCAATTTCTAGGAAATAGTTTAGTATCATGGTTCTCTAAAAAATTGACTAGTGTTGCTCTCTCTACAGCAAAAGTTGGATACATAGCAGCTGGAAGTTGCTACGCTCAATTGTTATGGATGAAACAACAATTTCTCAATTATGGACTAAGTTATAGAGACATACCCATTAAATGTGACAACACTATTGCTATATGCTTAACAAAGAATCCAGTTTAACATTCGAGAACAAGCATATAGAAATTAGGCACCACTTTATTAGAGATCATGTTGAAAAATATGATATATGTCTAGAATATGTGCCCACAAGTGCTCAAATTGCTAATATCTTTACCAAGCCACTATCATTAGAAAGTTTCTACAACATTAGAGGAGAATTAGGCATAACAAATGTGATGACCTGAAAGAAAAATCTCTAATGTTTTTGTCCTTGAAATTACAACGTTGAATGTGCTTTCTTAAGGCTAAAATTCACCTTAGACGAAGTAAGCTATTCGCATATAGTACTCCATTCGCACTTCGTTTGAAGATTGTTTCCCGAGGTTAAGTACACCTCATTTTCTTGCTAGAATTAACTTATAGCTATGGTTATCATATCCAATTCTATTTTTAGCTTAAGTTATTCTCTCTTTTTAGAAATATCATATCAATCACCTTGTACAACCCCACATTCAATCTATTTTAACCTAAAACTAGTAGTCTCTCTCTGCACCATAACAATAAAGAAACTTGGGGAAGGGATTTTAGGAACAAGATCTAGAAGGAAGCCTATCAAGTGGTGGAAAGTGAAGTGCCGAAGGAAGCTCCCATACTTTTCTTGCTAGGATGATATTGCCTCTGTTCACAACAATGCCCTAGATCATCTTCATCGACAGAAGCATTTCTCTTCAAGATGTGGCTTTCAAAATTATAATTCATATCTTAGCTACTTTTGCCCCAGATCCAACCTCATCATTAGATGGGGTCCTTGAAGAGAGGGGAAAAGAAGCTCCAATAGCTTCATTATCATCTCCTTTCTCTCTTCCCTTCCTTGAAACTTTGTATCATCTGTTATGATGCAAAGTTCTCCTCACCCTACACTACAACTCATCTGCAGTCTCACCACAATCTCTCCTTCTCTTTACACACAAGCTGAGTGCTTATCTTCTTGTCATCATTTTCTTTATGTAGCTTTGTTCGTACTGAAATGAAATGAAATCATTTCATTATTTTCTTGCTACTTCTATTTGTGTGTGTATCTTACTAGGAAGGGTATGTCTTTTTGTTTATAACAAAAAGGGGGAGAAAGAATATGTAAATTATCTCAAAAAGGATATATAAAACTGCATACTCTTTAACTAATCAAGAGGAGAATACATTCTAAATAATCGGGGAGAGAATATATATATATAAAATAAGATAAGGAAACATCAGAAGATAGCAACTTGTGGAATGATTAAACATTGCAAATATTTTTTTTATCTGCATACATTTAGGGGGAGATTATCTTTTATGAGATAATTTTTAATCAAGTTTTATCATCATCAAAAAGGGGGGAATGTTAACATGAATGCATGGTTTTGATGACAAACAAAATTGATTAAAGATTATGTATTAATGGTTGTTATCAAGTTTTTAGCATGCAAAATCAAGTTGCAGGTCTTAAAGAGAAAAAAGTACAGAAAACATATTCCATGGTGATAAGGCTTGAGCAAGTAAAGAAGCAAAGACGAAGTGTTATAACATACAAAGCACAAATGAAAAGGACTTGGCTATTTCCATTCGTCTGTCAAAGTGGAAAATCATATCTGACAGATGCAAGATAGTATGTATACAATAGATTTCATCTATCATAAGCAAGCCACAGTTATGCCAATGGTCATCTGATGAGAACAGATAAAGATGGAAGAAGTGAAGATCTTTTTAGTAGAATAAAAACTTCATTTGTCATCAATAGATAAATCAGAGAAGCAAGAATCATATGGCAAAGCAGAAACTTCATTTATCACAAGCGAGCTAATAATTATTTTTTATCAACAGACAAAGTGGAAGAAGCAAGGAGCATTTGGCAGAGCAAAGAATTTTTTAGTGATTGTCTGCTGGTAACAGACAAAGCAGAGAAATATTCCATCAGACAAAGGCATAAAGAAAACCCATCTGCGATCCAACACTTCATCTATTACTTACAACAGATAAATCCAATAGACGAAGAGCTAAAGCAACAAGACATTTATGCCTCTACGATGCAACAGACAAAGAAATTGAATGGTTGATTCTTATCGTAGCAATAGAAAGGATGATTCATCTATCCCTTATGAAAGACAAAGATGAAGGAACTTTGACTTATGAACAACTAGAAAGATACTTCATCTATTATAAGTAAAAGATGAGCAACGGTCAAAATGAATTGTTGGTCTTCACTCAACATTTATAACGATCTTTCTATATTAATGAAAAAGGCAGCCATTACAGTAATACCTTGACTAGAGCTTATTGAGAAACTAGAAATCATCTTCTCCAATGTCAGCGCTGCAAGCATTCCAGCATACGAGGAATAAGCAAAAGTCAGAGAATTCAAAATACACCAATCAAAATGTCCCTTGTTATTAATGGAGCTCACCTACCACTAACGACTAGAATTCCAAGCAGCTATAAATGAAGCATCACTAGAGCATGAGGAACTAACAAAGTATTAAGAAAATCATTCAAAACCCTCTTGAGAGCATTTACTGATCTGAGCTAAGCCTTCTATAATCCTTCAAGAGTTAAGAGCCTTGCATTCAAACCTTCCTCAACTATTCTTTGAAGGCTCTCAACTACCATTGGGAAGATCATTTACTTCTGCATTCAACTTTTAAAAATCTTCCCCTGTGCTTACTGAGAAATTTCTGTGCTTAAACTTTTGATAATCATCTCTTGTAAAGTTCCTTGAGCTAGTGGTGGAGACTAGACTTAAGAAGAGCTATGACTATCTGAGTATAGACAAGAGTTATTTATTCATGCCCCCTAGAGCTAGAATCTAGAAAAGTGCTCCCCCTGAAGCTAGAATCCAGAAGCATGTCAAGGACACTTGTTTATGCCCCCTAGAGTTGGAATCTAGAAGAGTGTCTGGACATTATTGTATTTCTGTTATTGGAAATATTAGAACCCAAGACACTTAGAGAAAAGTGCTCTTGGAAGAGTGGAGTAGAGTGTTTACTCAAACTACTATAAAAATCATTGTGTCTTATTTATTTTATGCATTTATTGATTGAGTGATTGATTGCTAAAGGGAAGAATAATCCTAAATGGGGTTGAGAAATAATTTTTAAGTACCCAATTCACTCCTCCCCTCTTGGGTTTTGTCTAACCTTCAGAACCAACATTTATGTCACTTGGAGCTAATCCAAAATAGTGCTAGGTGCACTTTGTTTATGCCCCTTGGAGTTAATTTAGAAGAGTGCATGTTACACTAGTTTATTGCCCCCTGGAGTTGATCCAGAAGAGTGTGTGTTGCACTAGTTTATGCCCCCTAGAGCTGATCTGGAAAAGTGCTATGTGCACTGACTGTATTTCTACTATTGTGAGATAGTGGAACCCAAGACACTAAGAGGAGAGTGTTCTTAGAAGATTGGAATAGAGTATTGGTCAAACCACTATAAAAATTCTTGTGCCTTAATTACTTGTGTGCCAACTATTTGATTACATTGTTTACTAGAGGGACATTAACTCTTTAATGGGGTCTAGCAAAGTTTTTTTAATTACCCAATTCACCCCTCCCCTCTTGGATGTTTGCCTAACCTTTAAGAGCAACTAGTGGTATCAGAATAGGCTACATAACTACTTGTAGTGATCCATGTATTGGTCAAGGTACAATTGTCTACCCGGCCACCCTATTTGTTGGAACCAACTTTGCTTATTGAAAGTTGAGGATGAAGCAATTTATTATGGCCAATGACATAGAATCTTGGAAGGCCATTGAAGTAGGAGTCACCTTCTTACTAATGAGATTGGCGTATTATTGGGTTTCATGCAAGTATACACGATCATAAGTAATATAGATGAGGTAAGTTGAGTATCGTTCCCACAAGGAAGTAGGTTATTACATACTAAGTACCAAACTTATATCAAATCAGTAATATTTGATTGAATAAAATTTAGTAGATGATATAAGAACTAAATCTAAATAAATAATGAAGTTGACAGATTGTAAGAGCAAAGGAAGAAATATCAATGAATGAAATATCGAGGAATTCAACTTCACCTAGTAAATTCATTTGTATTGATGAATTGCATTAAGTAAATCATCATTCCTCTCATTGTCAATCAGATGCACTAAAATATCTACCACCCTTTCTCAAGTGTTATGATAGGTGTGCCTATTAAAGTGATTTACTATGTCTCCA
>JAYJMB010002158.1:0-15649 GCA_036873735.1 Pouteria campechiana
TATTATTATTATCTTCTTCCTTGTACTCCTTGGCGTAAGCTCTTTGCTCGCGTCACTGATCCTGATGACGAGTGGAAGAGTCATTGGGCCTGGGTTAAGTTTAGTGGAGATCTTTCCTTTCCTTTCGTTTGGACAAACAGCCCGGTTTGTCCCTCTGGTGTCTTTTCTCCTTTGGAACGGTTCAGTTTGTATCTCATTAGGTATCGGTTGATGACTATTGGTACCCTTTCTGTAGATGCCGTAGTTTCGGCTGAGCATTATCGTCAAGCAGATTATCCGTGCGGCTTCTTGGGTCAGGAGGTTGTCACTCCTGAACTTATTCCTTCCTTGACTTCTCTGCCCTCTCTGTTCCCTAACCTTAGGCCTACCATAGAGCAAGAGTATGACCTCATTCTTTGGTCTAGTGGTGGTCGGTCCCGGTGGGCCTAGGGTTCCGTGGTTGCTGTGGCTCCCTCTGGGGATGAAACAGAACTGTCCCGGAGAAAGAGGGTTAGGGCCATTGCTTGGAAGCGAAGAGGTAATACTTCTTCCTTTTCATCGGCTCCTTTTCCTTCTGTTTCTGGCTGCAATTCTCTTAGAATCCATAGGGAGGCACAAGTGGAACCGTCTGATCATTTAGAGCCATTTGGAAGGCAGTCAGAAGAGGAGACTGCTGGACCCTCGGTCTAGCCAAAACTGCTTAATGTCGTTAGTTCTCCTAATGCCGATCCTTTCGCCATGTCCTCTAAGAGTAGTCCCTCCCGTCCTTCCTCCGAAGAATCCGTCCTTCCAGGTGAGATCGTTCATCCTCCAACTCTCTGTGTTCCACCAAAGTTAGAGGAGGTGTCCGCTCTGGTATGGATTTTGACGTTTGTCTTGGAGGAGTAAATTATCTAGCTTCTGCTCCTACTTCTGCATCCTCTTCTGCCCCATCTTTGGCCAAAGTGCCTTTTGTGTCTAGGACTGCTTTGATGAGTACTTTTGATTCTTTTTCTGCTTCTGCATTTACCGAATCTGTGTCTCTGGCTACCTCATTTGTTCTAGCGGATCCTATTGATCCTGTGTCCTTGACCTCCGCTGCAATGGTTTCGATTATTCCATGCTCATCCATTACAGTTGACGTAGTTCCTATCATTTCGGAATCGATTATATCAACTAGGGTGGCTACGACTATGCCTTCTTCCTCCGCGTCGGCATCAATGGTTCCGGGTGCAGTTGCAGGATCAAGGCCTTCTTCCTCTTTTGCAGGTAAGATATATATATTTTTTGTGTAGACCTGTATTCGATTTCTGTTTGTTTGTATAGGCTTGTTTTCATCCGACCGGCTGGCTTGTGCAATGAAGCACCCATATGCGGGTCCGAGCTTGGCTCCACTCGCTCAGCATCTTTGTGGTGAGGCTTCTAGCACTAGTGGTCTTATTTCCGACCTTGGTGATGCCTCTTCTCAGGAGAGGGCTGCTCCAGCAAGTCAAACTTCTTCTCGGCCTTCAACGCCCATCAATGTGGCTCTGAGAGTGGCTGGACCGATTACTTCTCTGTTAGAGAATCCTTAGCTGGCCGCCACTTTCGTCACCAAGCTAGCTTGTTCTGCTAACCGATCCCGTTATCTCGACATGCCCTGGGAGGATTTTCTCAAGGAGTCCTCTTTGGTAGTGATTTGCCATCCCTTGAGTGGCAAAGCTTCATCAATCGGATGCAGCTTGTCATGCAGCAACTCAGCCCCACTCGTGACAAATTGCGGATCCATACCAAGCACTTGGAGGAGGCGAAAGAGGAAGTGGACCACTGGCGTCGGGAGCATTGGTTCTTAAAGAATGATCAGGATCAAGTGATTGCGGAATCTACAGCTTTGAAGGAAGATCTAGAAGAGGAAAAGAATCGCTCCCGAGACTTAAGGGAGACTGCTTCGCTCTTTGGGCTAATGAAGATCTTCTAAGACCAGAATGTGCAGCTGCGGAGTCAAGGTTATAGTAGGCAGAGGCTACTCTGTCTCAACTGCGGATTGATCATGATCGCACCTTTTTCGCATCCAAGTCGAAGGTGAAGCGTCTCGCTCGCGTATCTGAGTCTGTCGAATGGGAGAAGGAGCTTCATGAACAGGTAGCCACTCTAGAAGGTAGAGAGGCAGCTTTGCAATGGGAAATTGCTTTGTTGAAGGAAGGATATGTTGCCACTCTTTCTCAGGTTCATCAACAGTGGCTAGAACAGTTGGTTGAGGAGCCTGAGTGTCGGGAGTTGCTCCTTCAACATGTAGTGACTTGCTGTAAGCAGTCTTTTGAGTCCTGTAAGAAGAAAGTAGCTAGGAAATTCCCCGGTCTTGACTTAGATGATATTTTGCAGGATGGGGAGGATATGTAAACTTTTTGGCCATTTGGCTAAGTAAAATACAAATTTTACTTTTCTCTCAACATTTTTGTGTATGGAATCCCTCTCAAGTGTAACCTTTTCTAAGGTTGAGAGGTTCCATCTTGCGGGATCTCTTCTCTTTAGTTCCATTTCTACAGAACCTTTTTCTCATGGGCTCCGCTTTTATAGAACCGATGGCTGTCAAGCCTTTTTCTGAAGTTTGATGGTTCTGTTTCTGCGGAACTTCTTTCACGTCGGTTCCATTTCTGCGGGACCGATGGGTGTCAAACATTTTCTGAGGTTTGATGGTTCCATTTCTGCAAAACTTCTTTATCATCAGTTCCTTTTTTGCGGGACCGATGGGTGAGACAATGTTTTCTGAGGTTTGAAGGTTCCATTTCTGTGGAACTTCTTTCATGTTGGCTCCATTTGTGCGGGGCCGATGGGCGTCAAACCTTTTCTGAGGTTTGACGGTTACATTTTTGTGGAACTTCTTTCACGTCGATTCCGTTTTTGCTGGACCAATGGCCGTCAAACCTTTTTCTGAGGTTTTATGGTTCCATTTCTGTGGAACTTCTTTATTGTCGATTCTGTTTCTATGGGACCAATGGGCAAGACAACCATTTCTGAGGTTTGACGGTTCTGTTTCTGCGGAACTTCTTTATCGTCGGCTCCGTTTCTATGGGACCGATGGGTGAGACAACCTTTTCTGAGGTTTGATGGTTCCATTTCTGCGTAACTTCTTTATCGTTAGTTCCGTTTCTGCGGGACCGATGGGCGAAACAACCTTTTCTGAGGTTTGATGGTTCCGTTTTTGCGGAACTTCTTTCATGTTGGTTCCATTTCTGCTGGACCGATGGGTGTCAAACCTTTTCTGAGGTTTGACGGTTCTATTTCTCCAAAATTCTTTCATGTCAGTTCTATTTCTGTAGAACTTCTTTCACGTCAGTTCCATTTCTGTGGGACCAATGGCCGTCAAACCTTTTTCTGAGGTTTTACAATTCTGTTTCATTTGTGTTTTTAGAACATATTTTTCTGATTTTTTACATAAAAGGAAAAGTCTTCTTCATACAATAATGAAAATGAAATAAATAAGCATTATTGGTAATTTCTACTGATAGTACCTCTCAAATATTTGACATTCTAGGTTCGTGGGATGTCTTTTCTAGTGAGCCTTTGGAGTCGGTAAGCCCCGTTTTCTATTACTTCTTTAACTCTATAGGGTCCTTCCCAGGAAGGTGCAAGTTTTCCCTTTGTATGGATAGGGTTGCTTACCGAGGCTTCTCGAAGGACTAGATCTCCTTCCTTGAAACTTCTTTGTCTGACCTTTCGGTCATGGTATTGTTTGACTTATGTCTGTTGCCTTGCGATCCTAGCTTGAGCATTAATCCTTGTTTCTTCTAATAGGTCCAGATTAGTTTCTAGCACCTTTTTGTTGGTTTGCAGGTTGAAGTTGTCTGTTCTGGCGGAGGGTATTTTGAGCTCTATGGGTATTACGGCCTCAGATCCGTATGTCAGCATGAACAGAGTTTTGCCTGTGGATCTTTTAGGTGTCATCCTTAGGGCCCACATTATTCTTGGTAGCTCTTAGTACCAACTAATTCTGGAGCCTTCTATTTTTTTCCTTAGGCTCGTAACGATGTTTTTATTTGGAGCCTCTACCAGTACATTCGTCTGAGGATGTGCTATTGAGGAAAATTTTTGCTGGATTCCATATGTTCTGCAGAAGGATTTGAATGGCTCGCTTCCAAATTGGGTTCCATTATTGGTGATAAGTATCCCGGGGACCCCAAATCTGCACATGATGTTTCCCATAAGGAAATCTTTTGCTTGCTTTGTGGAGATGGACCTGGTAGATTTGGTGTCTGCCCACTTCGTAAAGTAATCAACAGCAACGAATATGTACTTCTTTCTTCCTACTGCTAGTAGGAATGGGCCAAGAATGTCCATCCCCCACCGATAGAAGGGCTAAGGGGTGCTAATGGTGCACAATTTTGTTGCTGGAAGGCGGGGAATGCTTGCGTACTTTTGGCAGTTTTTGCATTTTTTCACGTATTCCTTTAAGTCTGCCGCCATGGTTGGCCAATAGTATCCCTGTCTTACTGTCTTGAAGGCTAGGGTCTTTGCGCCTATATGGTTTGAGCATTCTCCCTCATATATCATCTTCAGGATTTCTTGGCCTTGTTTAGTGGAGACACACCAAAGGTATGGGTGTGTGTGTCCTTTTCTGTACAGATTGTTATCCAGGTATACAAATTTGGCAGCGAAGCACATCAGCTTTTTGGCCTTGAGTGGATCCTTTGGCTTTTCTCCTTTTTTTAGGTAGGCATGGATGGGGTCCATCCAGTATGCCTCTGAGTCTTCTACTATAATTTCTTAGGCCTCTGGGATGCTCAGTGCTATGAGATGTTCAATCAGTATGGTTTTCTGAGGGAAGAAACAAGTTGCTGTGATTAGTTTTGACAATACATCGGCATGCTCGTTCTTCTCCCTTGGCACTTGGATGACTTTGGTGTTGCGGATCTGTTCCATTGTAATTTTAGCTGCAGCGAGGTATTGTCTCATCAATGGTTCCTTAGCTTCATATTCTCTGGAGAGTTGCTTCACAACAAGCTGAGAGTCGCTGTGGATCGTTAAATTATGAATTTTAAGCCTTTATGCCAGCCTGAGTCCTGCTATCAAAGCTTCATATTCGGCCCCATTGTTTATGGTGGGAAAGTCGAATCAAATTGCATATTCGATTCAATTTCCCTCTGGGCTTTATAGTATGAGTCCTGCTCCTGCGCCTTCTTTGGAAGCGGAGCCGTCTACATATAGCTTCCATTCCGGATCTATCGCTAGGTCTTTCTGCTTTGGGACTAATGTTCTTTGGTAAGGAGGTGTGGCTTCTAGGGGATTATTCTCCGATGAGTCCGATGCCCCTTTGGGTTCTTCCGTTCTATTGATGCATTCTATGATGAAATCTGCCCAGATTTGTCCCTTGATTGTAATCCTAGGTGTGAATTCGATGTCGAATTCACTGAGCTCTATGGACCATTTGACAAAGCGATCAGAGAGTTCCATCTTTTGGAGGATTTGTTTTAGTGGCTGCTCTATGTAGACTCGGATCCGGTGTCCCTGAAAATAGGGTCGAAGCCTCCTTGCCGTAATTATGAGTGCGTAAGTGATTTTCTCCATAGTGGGATATCTAACTTCAGCTCATCGCAGGATCTTGCTAACATAGTATATGGGCTTTTACTGCTGACCTTCTTCTCTGAATAAAATGGCTCCAACAGTCTTGTATCCTACTGCAAGATAGAGGGAAAGAGTTTCTCCCCTTTTGGGGGCACTTAGTAAAGGGAGGGAGGCGAGATATACTTTGAGTTCTTCGAAGGCTTCCCATGTCTCTGAGCTTATTTCATTTTTGCCTAGATCTACAGTTGCCTCTCTATGAAGAGCTTTGAAGAACGGGAGGCTTCTTTCAGCGGATTTTGAGAGGAACTTGTTAAGCGCTGTTAACCTCCCAGTCAATCGTTGAAGATCTTTAATATTATTAGGCGCTGCCATGTCTCGGATGGCTTGGATCTTTTCTTGATTTGCCTTGATGCCTCTCTGGGATATTAAGAAGCCCAGCAGTTTTCTTGATTCTACTCCAAAGGCACACTTTTGGGGGTTCAACTTTATTTTGTGATCTCAAAGGGTTTTGAAGGTTTCCTTCAAGTCTTGAATGTAGTGTGTTTTGATTTTGCTTTTGACCACTATGTCGTCGACATATGCTTCCATATTTCTTCTCAGTTGATGTTTGAATACACTGTTTATCATCCTCTGATAGGTTGCCCCTACATCATAAATGGCATTACCTTGTAACAGAATGTTCCTACATCTGTGATGAAGGTTGTTTTTTCCTGGTCCGGTTTGTGCATCCGGATTTGATGATATCCGGAGAATGCATCCATAAAGGAGAGTAGTTCATGACCTGATGTGGAGTATACTAGCTGGTTAAAGTTGGGAAGAGGGTAACTATCCTTTGGGCAGGCTTTGATCAACATCATAAAATCCGCACACATGCACCATTTGCCATTTGCCTTCTTTACTATTACCACATTGGCTAGTCATTCTGGATAATGTATGGGTCTAATGAACCCTGCTTTGAGGAGTTTGTTCACTTCTATCGTAATGGCTTCCTTCTTTTCTGGAGAAAAGAGTCGCTTCTTTTGCCTCATTGGTTTGTGGTTGTTATCGACCGCTAGTTTGTGGGAGGTGATTAATGGGTCTATTCCGGGCATATCTGAGAGTTCCCATGCAAAGACATTGACATTCTCCCTTAGCAGATCGACCAGCTTTTTTCTTAGTGGTGATTTTAGGGTGGAGCCAATTTGAATAATCTTATCTTTGGATCCGTTCATCAACGGGACCGTGACCAGAGGTTCTATCGGCTCATTACGGGTGATTTATTGCTTGTCCCTATTATCCATGGTGTCTATCTGCATGCTTCTCAACATTCCTTCCTTCATTGAGATTTGGTAACATTCTTGGGCGATCTTCTTGTTGCTTCTGGCTATGCCAACCCCTTTTTCGACTGGAAATTTGACTGCAAGGTGGTAAGTAGACACGATAACTTTCATTTTATTGAGGCCTGGATGTCCCAATAAGGAGTTGTACGGTGATGAGATGTTGACTACTAGGAAATCTAGGTGGGTTGTTATTTTTTCTGGGTCATCTCCCATCATAAATGGGAGGTTGATGATTCCTTCTGGAAAGACACCATCGCTTATGAAGCCAGTTAATCGCCCTACATAAGGTTGTAGTGCTTTCTTTGAGATCCCCATCTTTTCAAAACAATGGTGGAAGAGGATGTTTGCCACGGAACCACTGTCGACCATGATTCTTTTCAAGTGGTAGTTCCAGATAATGGCTGATATAACCACCGCATTATTCTGGGGATCTGCTCCATTCGGTATATCTTCTTATAAGAAGATAATTGGGAAGTCTTCTTCTTCTCTTTTTCTTTTGGAGCTACTTTCCACCGTGCTTACTAGAGTAGAGGGATGGTTTACTGGGCCACCTGATATGACATTGATAGTTCCGACCGTGGGTTGATTATCTTCCATTGCAGGGTCTCTTTCTCTCTCTTCTTGCCCCCTACCCTTTTGATGTTTGTCCTCTACTTTTCAAGGATCATCGGCCACATATTATAGTAAGTTTCCTCTTTTGATGAGTTTCTCAATTCTTCTTTTAAGATGTGACATTCATTTGTGTCGTGGCCAATGTCTTTGTGGAACAAGCAATATTTATTTCAATCCAGATGAGTTCTTTTTTTGATCTTTGGTGGAGAGGAGACTTGGTACCCTTGTCTTTGGATTTTGTGGAGGATGTGGGTGGTAGAGCAGTTAAGAGTGTGTGTGGGAGTGTCTCTATTTATTGCCCTTGGTTTGCTTCTTCCGGATCCGTGAGCAGAAGATGTTTGCCCGGATCCGTTGTAGCATCGATAATGGCTTCCTTCTCGCCGTGATGGCGGGGATCGCGACCGGCTCCGTCATCTTTTAATATATTCTTCTCTAGTGCTTTCATCTACATCTATGTGTCGATTCAGCTTTTCCAAGAGCTCTGAGTAGTCTCTCAGGGGCCATAGATGTAGCTGGTATCTGACCTTTGGGTCTGCAATTCCACTTTGGAGTGCTGCTGCCGCAATATTGTGTCTAGCTTTTTCACATCTAATGAGTACCGATTAAATCTACTCATATATTCACGGAGGGTCTCGCTTTCCATTTGTTTCACCATCATCAAAGATTTCACTGTTCTTTTCTGCCTCCATTAAGCTATAAAGCATCTTCGAAAGTGTTCTTCTAGATCACTAAAGGATTTGATGGATTCTAGTGCCAAAGTTTGATACCACGATAGTGCTACTCCTTTGAGTGTCAGTGGGAATGCATGACATTTAATGACGTCGGAGACCCCAATGAGGGTCATTTGACCATCATATCTGGCGAGATGATCATTGGGGTCCGTAGTGTCATCCAAAGCTTCTAAAGATAGCATTCTGAATCCTTTGGGAATAGGCTCCTCCAGGATTTTTGGGCAAAAAGGGGAATGTTTTGCCGATGCTTGCTTCTCTGTCTATCCTTGAGTGTTCCATCCTTCAAGTTTTGTGCAATCATCTTCAGGGAGTTTTCTTATTCCGGGGTGCGAAGATGCTTCTCTTTCTTGGCCATAGTCGACTTGCCTCTAAGTCGGCTCCAAGATGGTATGGACAGTGTTTGCTAGGTTGCCGGCCGGAATGCCCTGGATTGGCGTGTTTTCAGCATTTGCCAGATGTGGTCTGTGCACATCAGGCAGCAATGCTCCTAACCCGGGAGCGGTGAGATGGACGCTGGCTCTGTCGGGATATCTGGGTCCGTGTGATGTCGGACCTCTCTGATGCTGGGGATGAGGCAGTGGCAGGAGAGCTTTCGCAGCAGGGGGTCCGCCTAGATTGTTCCCTAATTGCTGTATTAATTGCTGCATCATCTACTGCATCCTCTTACACATCATGTGCTACATCACCTATTGACTTGTTGGGCTAGGGTGAGTCAATAAGTCTCCAGGCGGTGGCACTGTATTATTCTGGTTCGACGTGGACGGGGTGTTATTGACGGCAGCAGGGAGAGAGGAAGCATCGTTTGTGTTGTTTATAATGTCATCTAACATCTTTTTAGACTTTTCGAAATGCTTCCCACAGACGACACCAATGTTTTCGGTTGTTCCCAAATGAAATGCTGACATAGCTTTCGAGATCTTCCCTCCTTAATTCCTGCAAGACTAGAACACAAATCAAAGAACGCCAGGGGTGTTCTCAGTATGAACACTCCAACACTCAAGTTAGTAAACGGGACTCTTTGAGGGAAGATGGATAGTAATGAGCGAGTTGCCTTAGGGATGCATACCAGGTTGTATTTATAGATGAGCAGAAGTGCGTAGTCGGGAGTCTTGCGGATCTCTATGTAGGTTGAACTAAAAATTTTATTTAGGAGAGGAATCTCTGAAGATACGTATCCTAAATTCAGATTTCGTGGGATTCAGGGAGATCCCGATAAAGTAGTAGCCTAATGTGGTGAGTTGCCAACTCGATAATTAATATATGTGTTAGAGTTCCCTAACAATACCTTATTACATTATTATGCGGAAATTACAAGTCTCTTTCTTGTTCGGTCTAGCCGCTAATAACCATAAAGAATATAGAGAGAGAGGGTGCCTCTTTGCATATTTGAGTCCACAAACTTTTCCATTCACTTTTGCCACTATGTAAACCTAGACCCACTTGGATTTGTATTACAATATGCACACAGAGTCTACAAATAACACATAACATATAGAAATATAATAGAATGTGCACACACCATCAACAAATAACCCAATTATCTTTTTATTATAAATAATAATAGAAAGAAAGCATCTGTTCGTTTGAAGCACTAGCAGTCTGAAAAATGATATGTAATCATGTATTGGCCAGCACCATCTATGTTGGGATAATAATTCAACAGGTGGTTCCTGCATGGACACCTTTTACGTAAACTTCCAACCTTTGTAAGATGTCGCATTGCGGGATTTTCCATTGTATCCTATGTAGTTCACAGTATGTAGGAATTTCTTCCTTCCCAATGGACATTTTTGACAGAAGGATGTAAGCTAACGGAATTCTATAATATTGAAACATTGTTATTTTACATAAAAAAATAAAATTACCTGTAAATATTGTCTATTTTGCATTCTAATTTAATAACCCATGTTACAATTCCTCCGCATAGGAACTATTAAATAAAATATAAAGCTTTTGGCCGAAATGGTTCCCATCGAATCAACCTTTCTGGCCTCTTCGTTGTCTTTCTTCAGAGAATAGCAAAAGAGGTAGGAATACCACCAGCAAAGAAAGCCTACAATATAGCATAGCAGGATGACACGGCGCCAAGTAATCTTATCAGCATGAGGTGCTCTGACAAGAATAAACCTTTGTATTCTCATTCCCTACCCTATCAGGTAAAAAAAATATATTTGGGGAATAGCATTTATTCGGTGACGATTCATTCCACTAAGTTTTGCTGCTTGTTAGCGTTCAACTGCTGCGTAGGTGGTTTGTGATAATCCGTGGGTGATCACATCCAACGGTTTGCTTGGTGCTGGTATTTCAAAAAACTAAAAATAAAAAATAAAAAATAAAAAAGAATCTTGATGCCAATGCTTCCAGTCATTTGTTACAGATTAAGATTCAAAACTTCACACTCCTATGTCTAAATAGTTAAATTCAGATGAATTGGCTCTTGATTTGAGTGAAGCTAATTAGAAGTATTGGATGATGATACTCAATAAGAATCAAGAAAACAGTAGTTAAACGTTCGCTTTGTTGCAAGAGCTCAGTGTGACCCGCCAGAAGAGTGCAACCACTTGATTTTGAAGAGGCTCGTCCTAGTCATTAGCGTACTGGCTGAATGGGACCGGAAAGATGTGTCTGCCCAATTTTGGCCAGTTTACTATGTGGGCCGGCAAACTGCATTACCGTAATCATGTTCCCGACCTGACCAACCAGATTATTTAGTGTGAACGGCATGAAAATAGCCAACTAACTGTAAATGGTTCTGATTAAGGCAGGAGAATGAAATATGGGTTTTAAGGAATGATGGCATCGATCCTCCACTTAAGTGCATACGGTAAGTTAATGAGAAGCAATACAGGATTGGTTAATTAGGAGCTAGCCAGGCATGGCATGATGGTTTCCCACCTAGTAATAATTGTTACATCGTAAACAATTAACTAATTAGACTATGATGTAGGCGAACATCAATAATATATATAGTGATGTGCTATAGAAAATTTAAAAAAAATAGGGTGAGTCTACACGTAGGGATGGCCAGTATTACCATGGCCACTTGCTGGTATCAACTATCTAATAGGTGATATGGCGGGTGGTAGGTATAATTGCCCACGGTCGATTTTTTCCCACACCCATTTTACTGTCCCTTCGTGGGCGCTATAGCAGGTGCCTGCGGTATCGTCAGCCGATAAGTGCAATATGCAAACTTTTAATACTCCTTTTTCAAAACATGAGTTTTTGCCCTGCACTTTCCCACTTCTCATTTGCATCTCGTCAGCATCTCGATTTTGTAGAGAGTTCATCTCATCCTCACCCACAGCGGCGATGGCAAGTGCACAAGAATGGGAGATCAAGACCTAGTAAATGCTGCTATAAAATTCCCCAAGAGCCAATGCCTTCTTTAGACAACACCCATGTAAGTGATCTTTTTCGTGGGCCTCACAAGAACAATGCTTATAAATTCAGCCTATGGCCATACCTTCGACCATTATCCAAATCTTATGGCCATGAAATTTTCATTTTTCTCTTCCCATCTTTTCCTCTCTCTTCAGGGTTAGGATTTCCTCACTTGATTTTCCATGAAAACTACCGCGAAGCTCTCTACAACACTCCTCTCTACCTCCCCTTTGCCATAGACCAAATCAACAACAAGCCACTGCCCAATCTCCATTGTGAAATTCCCCTCCATTCATTGGCCCATCAGCTTCCATTGCAAACAGGACACAACCATAAAGACTGCATGCAAGGGCATGGAGGTGTCTATCATAGAAGAATCTCTAGCGTTCGATGGTGGGGTGGAGGCAGTGGTAGCAATGGGAAAAACTAGGTGCCAATGGTTCCATTGGTTGCTCTACCAAGAGGATAGCAGCGTGTGATTACTCAAGATGGGGAGACGATTTTCCTGTTTTGGTAAAAAGATGAGGTATTTGCCATTATGAATCAGTCCCAAGCTGAGGGGACTTAGAGTGAATGATTGTTCAATGCAAAGTTGACACAGGTTCAATGTTTGAGCTTATTGTTGTCATCTTTGGTTTATGAATTGATTCTTCACTATTACCGTATGATTTTGTTCCCATTAGTTTGATTTGAATGTTTTATAGAGTGATGTATGAAAATCAACCATATGCATTCGAATATCTCAAATTTAGGATTTAGATAGCATTGGTGCTTTGTTGGAAAGGTGCTTTATTGGTGAGATGGCTGCAAATGTGCTTGAAAAATATATCAATAGGTTGGAAATTTGGTCTACCTAGAAGGACTTATGGAGTTTAAGAAATGGCATTCCTAGGATTATCTAAAATGACTAGATGACATTAGAAATAAATATGTCTTCCTCCAAATACCAAGATAAAGCATTCATTAATTTAAAAGGATATTTGCGAAGCAATCTCTATTGTTTCACATTTATGCATTTTAACCTAAAAAATTCAATTTTGTATGATAAACCTTAAATAATTTCTAATTTGCCCTAGACAGTAACTTCTTTCAATGAACGTTATGCTTTTAGACTGGAAAGTGCTCCAAAATTTTTAAAAAGATAGAACTTTTTTTTAGTTTCAAAGAAAATGGAAGATTACCTTTCTATAATAATTCTTTAAAAGATATGATGTTCACCAATATTGACTGCTTGTGGTCCCACAGCTATCCGAGCAAAGACTCTCTATACTTTTACATCACAAGCTCATGCTTGCCGCCAATATTTTCAAAGAAGCAAAATGTTGGAATGAGAGGGTGGTTCAGTTCAAGGAGAGGGTTTGTCAATGGAGAATAGAGATGATTCTAGGAGATGGTTTATTCATTGGATTGTATTTTCATCAAGAAGGAAGTATGTAGGACACTGTATGAGAGAAATCAATAGATAACCTAGAATCCAGTGATTGTAGGGGCTTGCAAAATATTTAGCAAGGTTCAAGAAGCATTTAACATGTAAATATGAAAAAATATGAAATTATAGGAACTGATTTACAAATGACTCTTAAATAAAATTGGATAGTTTTTATTGCCAGATAGAGTGGGCAATAGAAAGACATTTTTTAAGATGGTGTGAAACATATTTCAAATGGTTGTACATTATAGGCCATGGCCAAGTCATTAGAAGCCTTTGTTGTAGCTGAAATTCATGTTTGTCTTTGATCAAGGTGGACATGAATGCCCATGGATGAAGTGTGACACCTAGCTAAAAATTATGGAAAGGAACTGGGATTTTTACCTAATTATGGACATGCAATTATTCAATTCATTCCTCATCCATGTGGCATATGTAAAAGACACAGTCAATTCTAATTTAGCAACATGGTGGATGTTACCTCAAGCTTTTGCAATGTTGTTTTGGTTCATGAAGTTGTAAAGAGTTAGGTTTGATCTATTCAATGGTTGGTGCACCTAACACATTAGTTGCATGATTAATTAGAGCAGAGTGTTGTTATTTACATCTCACATAGGGGTGAAACAGGTTTTGAGGGTGATGTTGTTGTTGTTCTTTACATTCTTTCTTAAGAGGTGTATTGAAGCTTTAAGAATTTTAAAGTGAAACTCATTTCTCAACAACTAGAGAAGTAGATAGGGAGAATTGCTATTTACTCATTGGGATTGAGTCATGTGATGCTCTCAATCACTCAAGCTAAAATGATTTTTGACAGGATTTGGTAACTTGATAAGGGGAGCCACATCCAATCTATGACAGGATTTTAATGTTAAGTCTAATCCCTTTTCTAAGCTTTATTTTGATGATGAATGAGATTAAAAAACTTAGTTTTGATGATGAAAAAATAAATGAGTGAAGAATTAAGGTACTAACAAATTACTTGCAAGTGTTACATCATTGAATATCAAAACAAATTAAGGAAAGTAACTATAAAAAATAAAAGTTATTAATTGTAAAATTATTACATTAACCCTTTTAAAGGAAGATATACAAAGGCATGCTCTAATAAAAGGACATTCAAAACTCACTAAGAAGTAAATCAGAGGCTTGGCATCAAAGTTAGAAGTTAAGAAGAAATCAAGAATCAAATCAGAAATTAATTAGAAGTTACACAGAAGTATTTTAGAACCACATAAGAAACAGGATATGGAACTCAGAAGCACTCTGAAATTACTAGATGTAACTCAAAACCATGCCAAAATTGGATTAGAACTTCCTCAGAATCAATACATAGCATTATTACATATCAGAGGATGGACAAAAGTTTCATCAGAATCACAGAAGTACATTAGAAGTAACTTAGAAGAAACTTGAGTTATACAAAATTAACCTAGAAGACACTTCGGCTATATAGAACTATGCTAGACGAAAACTCAGAATGTCAGAAGCAAATCAGTGGATGAAAAGAAGTTCCATCAAGATTATAGAAGCAATGCAAAATGTGGACATGTTACATAGACGCAATGAAGAACCTAGACATGTTACATACAAGCAATGCAGAACGTTGACATGCGACACAGAAGCAACAAAGAAACATTGACATGCTATACAGAAGCAATCCAGAATGCTGACACACTGCATAGAAATAACTTAGAAAAAAAAAATCAAAAGCATTCTTAGAGGCATTTTCTAGAAGGCATGAGTCAATGAAGATATACAGAAGCAAAATCTAAGCTTCATAGGTAAATCAGAAGCTAGTTAAAAGTTTAGAAACTCAGAATATGACTGTTGAAGGATAATACAATGCACAAAAATTCTAAAGAGGATACTATCAAAAGTTTACTTATCACAAAAATTATGAAGAATCACTTCAGAAGTTCTATCAAGATATAAATCGAAAGATAGAAGTTCTAGAAACTCTACTCAGAATTTTTGAACTCTAAAAAAATACAAAAGTCATTACCAACCTTACCTAACTAATTTGAAAATAATGTCAAAGTTTACAACGGCTAAAACTTTTCAAATCCTATATAAAGATGATTAAGGCGACACTTAAAAAATAGAGTGCACTAAAAATCATTTTGATTCAAAGGGAGCATTCTCATTCTTTCATCATTCAACTCCAACTGCTACAACACTACCAAGTACTCAAAGGTTTCAATACCAGATCTATGTCAATGTTAAAAGAAGTTTGAATATGATCTTATTGCATACTTTGTTTATTTAATTGCGTTTCAATTTTTGTACATATTTGCCTAAGTAAGAGGTATTATTTTGTACATTCCATTTGGAAAAATAAGTGAGTTAGTTTGCAAGCTCTATGAATTCAATAGTTTGTAAAAGTTTCTGGGTAGCTTTGAAAAACCAGTAAGTTACTTGGTAAACTTAGAAACCAACGTGTAAGAGTTTTTGGTAAGCTTTGGAAAACTAGTAAGTTGTTGGTGGACTTGCAAAACCAACAAGTGTTACAGTGGAACCTGAGTTCAATAAAGACGATTGACTCAGAGAAGTGGAATAGGAACTCAGAAAGGGCTGAACCATTATAAAAATATTATGTGTATATGCTAAAAGTTATTCTTTCTTTTATCTTAAGCACATCTTTTAAGTTATTAGCCAAAAAATTTTACGGCTCACTT
>JAYJMB010002159.1:0-59646 GCA_036873735.1 Pouteria campechiana
TATTGTTGTCCACTTCCAACCAGTTTTGTCCACTTGATTTTGATGAATACTTGATGGAAATCTTGCTACAACCTTGCTACATTTTACGATTGATTGAAAGAAATTTTTATTGTATAATTTAGGGAATGAATTCACATTGATATGGAGGAAGGAAGCAAGCTATTTGTGTTGAGACGGAGGGGAGAAGGAAGCATGAGTTTTATGGGAGAGCAATTAGGGTTCTCACACACTATTCACCAAATGGTTGAATTTTTCCAACTAATTCATTTTCTTATTTTCTTCCAAACACTCATATGTTCACCCTATTTCCTCAATCTGAGCCATGAGATAAGTCTTACATCAGGAGATGATCAATTTAATCCCAATATTGGATAGCAAAATATATCAACTGCATAACTTTAAATCCTAACCATTCAACACCTTATTCTTCACTACAGAATGATTTTACATTAGATTTTAAAATTAATTTCTATTACAATTTGGACAGCTATAACATGTATAATATATTTATGTTCATGTACCAATAATTCATTAATCTATAGACATGATTAACATAACTTTTTGTAATCAATAATAATCAAAATTGGGCAGCAACTAAATTATCAACTTACTTCTAATTTGGACGGTAATATGCTAATTAATACACCACAATCCATGTCCCATATAAACTAAAATTTTTGTACAATTAAATCATCACATTCAATAGCTTTGTGGGACCCATGACTCAAAATATAAGCATACTTAGGAAATATAGTCAACATGAAATTTGTAGCTCTTGAAATTATCTGAATATTATACAAAACCATTACTCAATTTTGAGTTCATACAAAGAAGTTATGGTCAAAATACTAAAACTGCTCTAGAAAAATGAAAATTCCAGAGATCACATTAAATTTCTTAATTTACCTTATTAATCACCATGTTTAAACATCATGCTAATCACCCTTGATCATGCTAAAATTAAATATTAATTTGACACTAATCAATACATAAAAATTTATTAATATATAACTCATGTTTCATGTAACAATTTGGTAGCAAGTTGATTTATTTTGTCTACATCAATTGAGTATCAATTTGACATGATTTCCGAATAATCCTCATGATAGAAAATAGCACCATTAAATAATTCTTATGATAAAAAATAGCACCATTATTTCCCAATAAAATTATTCATTACCTCAAATCATGGGATATTACGGTACCTCACAAGTGAAAGAGATAAGTATGAATCTTTTAATGCATGATTATCAGTTGTTTACAATGCTTTCTAATGAATCCATTACTGAGATGAATCATAGGTTTACCAAGATTGTCAATGCTTTGAAAGGTCTTGGAAAAGAGATTACTGAAAAGGAACAAGTTTAAAAAATACTCAGATCTTTACATAAAGCTTGGACAACAAAAGTGATGGCTATCGAAGAACTAAAAGACATCTCAAAGATAAAGGTTGATGACTTGATAGGATCACTGCTATCACATGAGCATGTCATCAAGTAGAATGAAATTGAATCAAAAGGTAAGAGATCTGTAGGCCTAAAAGCTAATTTTGATCAATCTAAATTTGATATAGGTGAAGATGATGCAGAAATTGCTATTCTCACTCATCGATTCAAAAAATTTCTTCAAACAAATAACAAAATGAAGAAAAAATTTCTAGCAACTTGAAGAGTGTAGAATAAGAAAGGTGACAAAAAATTCAAAACTGAAACTTCAGTCAAAAAGGAAGAAGAGGAACTCACATGTCATAATTGTGTAGAAAATGGACATCTAAAGAAAGTATACCCATCTATCAAAAAGGATAGAAAGAAGAACCAAAAATCTCAGAATTTTGGAGCTTGGTGTGATAGTGACTCATCTATCTCTGTAGATTCTGAATATGAAAATGAGGAGTGTCATCTATGGCACATGATGATGAAGAAAAAGATAGCAATGCTTTAGATGAGGTAAGTTAGAATGAGTTCTTATTTAAATTGCAAAAAGAACATACTGAACTTCTTGATGAATCAAAGTTGATAACTAAAAAATATGCAAAGTTAAAAAAGGAGTTTTAGATTAAAAAAGAAGTAATGTTGAGAATTCAACTAGAATTTAATGTTCTTTTTGATGAGTATTGAAAATTGAAATATGAAAATGACCTTTTCAAAAATGACTCAAAGAAGATGTTGGCTAAAAATCAAAAGTTGAAATTATATTGTACTTCTTTGAAAAATATGATCAATCAGATAGAGAACAAATGTTTAAATTGTCAGAATCATAATACATATTTTAGAAGAAAAAATTTCATCTTTCACAAAGGGCACTATTATTTTTGCAACAAATTGGGGCATGTTGCTTACAATTGTATAATAAAAAGATTACAAAATAATGAGATAAAATTGATCTGGGTGCCTAAAAAAACTGTTTTCATACCTGAGAAACTTGGACCAATGATGTGGGTACCAAAGACTTGACTTTTTATTTTTCAGGTATGCTTGACTTCAAGAATAAATTCTAGCTGGTACCTTGCCGATGGATGTTCACATCGCATGACAAGAAGAAAGCATTTGTTCAAAAGTTTGTCTTTTCAGGATAAAGGTAGAGTAACTTTTGGAGACAATAATCAAGGAATAATCAGTGGAATAGGAATGGTAAATATTTCAGGTATGGATATCATTGATGTGTATTATGTAGAAGTTCTTAAATACAACCTTTTGATCATAAGTCACTTGTGTTTAGGTCTAATAAATGTATTGTTCATAATAATGTAGGAAATAGTATATGTTGTGGATAGCATAATGGAAACATGTATACTTTAGAGCTTAGTGTAGATTATGTAAAATGTCTATCTATAGTAGATAATGAGGCTTTATTATGGCACAAATGCTTTGGACATACTGACATGTACACAATTAAGAAGCTTATAAAACTGGATCTTATAAAAGGTTTAAGAAAATAAAGATCAATGCGGATCATGTATGTGATGCATGCCAGTTTGGTAAACAAATAAAAGCTTTTTTCAAATTAAAAAATGTTGTTTCTACATCAAAGCCTCTTGAGTTATTGCACATGGATCTTTTCAAACTGATATAATCAAGACGTTTAAGTGGGAAATAGTCTGGGTATGTAATTGTTAATGATTTTTCAAGATATAGTTCGGTACTATTTCTAGGTGGAAAAGATGAATGTTTTAAGCTTTTCAAGAAATTTCATCACGAAGTTTAGAATGAAAGTGGAACACAAATTCACTCAATATGAAGTGATCATGGAAGAGAATTTGATAATATTCAGTTCAATGACTTTAGTGATGAACTTGAAACAACTCATAATTTTTCAGCACCTAGAATTCCACAACAAAATGTAGTGGTTGAGAGGAAAAATAGAGCTTTAGTTGAAATGGCTAGAACAAGGTTAATTGATGCAAGTCTTCCTCATAGATTGTGGGCTGAAGCTATGAACACTACATATTATATAATAAATTGTGTTTACATTCGTCTAATTCTAAAGAAAACTTCTGTTGAACTATGGAAAGATAGAAGGCCAAACATTGCATATTTTCATTCCTTTAGTTATAAATGCTTTGTCTTGAATAATGGAAAAGATAACCTTGGTAAATTTGACAAGAAAAGTGATGAAGGTGTATTTCTAGGGTATTCTTCTTTCAACAAAGCATATCAAATCTACAATAAGTGAACATACATGGTAGAAGAGTCAATCATGTAAAATTTGATGAAACTAACTCTTGGTCAAGAAAGGTTGATAATGCAGATGATGAAAATGAGAGATTTGATTTTCTTGAATCATCAAATAAACCTCAGTAAGGATCTAAAGACTTACCATAAGTTGAATCATCAAATCTGCCTGAGGAAAACATTGAAATTAACGAAGAATAGCTAAATGATGGTGAGTTGTCTGAACCATCCCAGTTAGTTCATACTCATAGGTATCATCCATTAGAAGATGTTATAGGAAATGTGTATGAGAAAGTGAGAACTCATAGCTCACTTCATAATATTTGTGGTAATTTTGCTTTCCTATACATTGAAATGAAAGAAGTCATTTCAGATGAAAACTAGATCATAGTAATACAAGAAGAGCTAGATCAGTTTAAATATAACAATGTATGGACACTTGTGCCAGAACCAAATGATCAGTCTATAATTTGTACAAAATAGATCTTTCAAGGTAAACTTGATGAATCTGGGATTATTGTAAGAAATAAAGCACATGACTTGAGGCCATAAGAATGTTACTTGCTTTTGCATCATTCAAATAATTTTGATTATTTTAAATAGATGTAAAAATTGCATTCATAAATGGATATTTAAATGAAGAAGTTTATCTCAAACAACCTCTACGCTTTAAAGATCATCAACATCTAGTCTATGTATTCAAACTCACAAAAGCATTGTATGAACAAGCTCCAAGAGCTTAGTATGAAAGATTAAGTGGGTTTTAACAAAGTAAAAATTTTCAAAGAGGTAAGGTTAATGCTACCTTATTCATTAAGCATATTCATTCAAACATTCTTGTGGTACAAATCTAAGTGGATGATATCATTTTTGTATGATGGGTGAACTAACATTCTTCCTTGGACCATAGGTAAAACAATCTAATGAAGTTATTTTCACTTCCCAATCAAAATACATTATAGAAATGTTAAAAAAATTCAAAATGGATAACTTGAATTATATGCCTACCTAATGAGTGAAAGTATCATAATGGACAAAGATGAAAGTGGTAAAAGTATAGACTAGAGATTATACAAGAGCATGATTGGTTTGTTGTTATATATTACTGCCAGTAGACCTGGCATTTTGTTTAGTGTGTGTATATGTGCTTGATTTTGGTCAAATCCAAAGGAGTCACATCTATCTACTGTTAAACACATTTTTAAATATCTTGTAAAAACATCTCATTTAGGATTGTGGCATCCTAGAGGATCATTATTTGATTTAGTTGGTTATTCTGATGCCGACTATGCCGGATACAAAGTGGATAGGAAAAGTACTAGTGGAACTTGTCAGTTCCTAGGAAGTATGCTTGCATCCTGGTACTCTAGGAAACAAAGAACTATTGCACTATCAACAACTGAAACAAAATATATAACAACGACTAGCTGTTGTGCACAAATACTATGGATAAAATGACAATTAAGTGACTATGACTTTGATATGGAATGTGTGCCTGTAAAATGTGATAACACAAGCATAATAAATTTGACAAAAAATCTAGTACTACATTCACATTCTAAACACATTAAAATAAGACCACTTCATTAAGGATCATTTTCAATTGAAAGATATCTCTGTTGAATTTATTCTGACTGAAGATTAACTAACAGACATTTTCACAAAACCACTTCACACTAATAGGTTTTTTACAAACCAAAAGAGAGCTAGGCATTATTGATCCATTTGCATAATGTAACATGTATAAAATAAAAGATATTATATTTGAATTTTATTTTTTTGACAAAATATCGATGGATTGTAAACATTGATGGATTGAAACGTTGATAGATTTGGAGCTAGCAATGTAACTTAACTATGCGATTTACGCGGGACAATTACTCTTCTTCTCCTTAAAGTTAGGGTTTCCATTTTTGAAAAACCCTTTAATCTCCTCAAGACTTTTTCTCTTCCCCATTGCTCATTTAGATGGATTTAAGTCGATTCCCTCCACACTTCTTCATCAAAAGCATGGTAATGCTTTGATTTTCATGATTCCTCTTTTGATTTTTGATTTTTCTACAAAAATCAGTGGATTTGAAATTCTTCTTCTAAATCCAATTTTTTTCATGTATTTCTCATGAAAAATTGATGCCCTAGGTCAAGTAAGATCATATCTATGTTGTTTGAGAAGGATTTTTGAAAAGCCCCTTGCTTTACTCCAATAATTCAAAATTTTGGGGGTTAAAAGGTTTTTGAAATTGCAAAAACTCTATTTTCATCCACAAATCTGATCATGTGATTTCTTATGTGACATATTTTCATTCTCTACATGAATATTATGGTTAGTAATCCTTGATGTGATGAGATGGTCTATTTATGCATTGAAATTCTCTTCAATTTTTTGGGTTAAATCTTAGTTTTCATGTAACATTCTTCTCATTCACCATCTATCCTCATACACATCTATGACTAAACCATAATCCTTCATTGAATTTAAATATATGTCATGATTGTTGTTGGCAACCCCTGTTATTGCCAATATTCTAACTGTTCCATTGATTTCTTGCACCTAAATGAATGTACTTAAAGTTGGATTTGTGTTTATTCTACGATTAATGTAAGTAGACTTTGCTTGGTTGAAAATTTTTGCAATGTAGAATGTCTTGATATTGTTGTGACAATTATACCTACCATATGCAAATTAGTGTGTTGAGTTTGGTTCCTACTTTGGCATTACTTATTGTTCAAGCCTACTGTTTTGATTATCTTTGAGTCTTATCCCTTGATTTGAATCAACTTGAGCCTTGAATTACAAAATTTCTAAAGTTCATTTTCATTTCAGTCTTTCTAACAGAAGTTTGTTATGTGAAAGAAGGCCTCATCTGAGGAGAAAGGAAAGAGAAAGTTGGTGGATTCCTTTGAACCTAGACCTTATCCTCCCAAAAAAAGAAGAAGAACAGGAGGAAGTTTATTCAAGAACCCTCTGAAACTAAAGGCAGACAAATTACATAGGAAGATCCCATAAATGTTGATGAAGAACATGATTCATTTCCTGAACTAGCTCAAGAACCAGAGACAAGGACTCCCATTGAATCTTCACCATCTCCTATTCATACTTCTTCCAACCTAAAACATGGGAAAAGTATAGCTTCCAAAACTAAACCTTCTCCACTACCCAAAAAGACCAAAGCACTCCAAAAACATCCACTCTAAGAAGATACATTCCTAGAAAAAGAGTTCCAACTCCACTTCAAAAGAAACTCACTTCTTTACCTAAGAAACAGGTTTCAGTAGACCCATCACTGAAGAATTTTACATCAAAGAGGGACAAAATTGAGTTCTACCTAAAATTTGGGCATAAGAACTATACAAGAGATAAATTCTTGAATTATAAATTCTTTGAAGCTAAAAGATTTTGATTTGTTAACTAGTTGAGGAAATTTGAGATTTTGAGTTTTTGGAAGAAAAGTTGATGATATATGATGAACTAGTGAATTTTTTTAATTTTTATCTCTAAGAAGAAGAAAGAGAGGATGGAGTTTATGTTTACTCAACTTATCTCAGAGGGAAAGAATTAGCTTCACTACTGAAGAGTTTGCATTTATCATGAAACTTTCATATGTTTCGGTTGATAAAACATATGACAAAAATGAAGTTGTTGAATGTTTGATTGGTAAGGAATCTCTATCTAATAGGAAAGGAGGATTCACTGATAAAGAATTTTCTATTGTGGAGTTCAAACCGGTTCATCACATTGTGACACATTATTTATTCCATAGAAATGAAGGCCATGATGCAGTTAGTATTCTAGAATGTGTGTTGATCTACTACATTGTGTATAACCTTGAGTATGATCTAGTGGATGCAATGTTAATGTACATGTTCAATGAGAAAGATAGAGCAAATGGACATCTTCTTTATGCCATGTATTTGACAAGACTATTTCAACACTATGAAATAGATCTCTCTAATGATGTTTCAAAATATTGAAACTGTTAGAAGAATGAGATATATCAAGTATGATGATGGCAAGTGGAGATTCATTTCAGCTATGCCTAGAGACAATAAATAGGAGATTCCAATGCAAGATAATGAAATGGTAAGAAATGAAGTTGAATTTGAAGGTAATAATGAGGGTAAAGATGAGTTTTATCAAGATGTTCTAGAGATGTGAAAGATCTAGATGAAGAGGAGGGTTCCTAAGGAAAGAATGAGAAGAATCCTTAGGCAGATGATGATTTAATATCAACTATCTTAGACACTCAACACACTCCAGCCACAACCATTCCAGCCCCAAATCATCCTATCCATACATCTTCTTCTGCATCTCATGCCACAACCACCTCGACTTCTCCTTTGCTTGATGTTTTTACCATGCAAGCTTTACTTGCAGCTAGTCTAGGACCTCTCAAGGCTGACTTGCAGGCATACATAAGGGAGTAAATTCATGCTTCTACATCAGCTGATCAATCCGACTCCACTACAAAGAAAAAGTCATCTCCTTCCAAATGATTTTTCTTGAAGATTGAAGACCTAAGAACATTTTCAAAAACTATTTCTCTAGTTTTCAAGGACTTGAAATTATTTAACTATCTTGTTTAAATTTTTGGTTTAAGTTTCATAGTTTGACTCTTTAAATCAAAGTTTAAATTCACACATTTATGACTTTCTATTCATATTGTTTATATCATTCTTCTTCATTCTCTACAATTTTGCATTCCTTTCTTTTTTCTTATGAAAAAAAGGAGAGAAATAAGCATTGATAGCATGTTGACAAGGGGAGGAATGTTATTTTAAGTTCATCAAGGAATGTTATTTTAAGTTCATTCATAGCTGGTTTTGTCATCATCAAAAAGGGGGAGAATTATTTGATTTTGTGTCCTGTTTTGATGATGAACAAACTTGGATGAAATAAGTTTTACTATATAGTTTGATGATGATATATATATTTGATGTAGAGTGGATTGATGTAAATGAAATGAAATGTATGTAATCAGGTTGCTTGAAGTAATGGATAGAATGTAAATAAGTTTTGGAAATAAGTTAAGGAAGAAAGACTTCAGATGGAGAAATCCGTCAATGTTTTTGGTCAGCAACATCAACAGATTTGAAGTCAGGGACATATCTGGTGAAGTACAACCTCGATGGATGCAAATCAGGAGAAGTTGGCACTTGGTTAGAACCTCAATGGATTTGGATTTAGGGAGAAATCCAATGAAGTTAAACTTTAATAGATTTTTCTATGAAGGAAAATGTTGACGGTTTATGGTAAAATTTTGATGATTTTGGCACCATTACTGATAGTTACAAAGATCTGATTTTGAAGCATATTGACATTTTCCTCCTTTGAGATATTATCTCATAGTAGTTGAACATCTATATTAATGGGGATGTGTTGAAGAAAAAAGAGTGCAAAATAGAAGAGAAATATGATCAAGAGAAAATAAAAAGGTCAAGATTATACCAAGATTCTAACACTAGTTTTGCAGGTGAATGAAGCTTGGATAATCAAAATCACTAAAGTCACCTGAGAGTTGAATTGGTTGTAAACCTCTTCTTCTTATATTCCTTATTATGCTGATTGTACCTTGATTTGGGTTGTAAACCAAGAGATAGTTAAAATATTACAGGTTATGTATGTGATTCATCTATATTGTTACCTGAAGGAGTAAGTCTAGAGAACAAAGTATCTGTACCATAATAACTTTGGGACTGAGTTGACTAGTGGAACCCAAGTTTGTAATTGTGACTTGGAGAGTAGAGTAGATAGAGAGTGTCGAACCACTATAAACTCTATGTTCTGAATTTGTGTCTTTGTAGTGAATTTACTTGCTTCCATAGATTGCATTAGTTTAGCCATAGTACAGGACCAGCAATATTCATCAATCTAACCCCCAAAATTCACTAAATACAAGTTGGGTTCCAAACCATAAAATTTAGAAATGGGGAATTTGGTTGGGAGATTGGGCTTACCTTCACTTACAAGTGTAGCCGTCCTCCCCAAACGAGGATCTAAGCTCCAAACTTCACGTAGCTTTATCCATTTGGTGGAAATTGGATGTTTCTTCCACTGCTCATCATTCAAACATCAAAACCCAAGCTAGAAGGGATGCTTGATTGATTACCCACCTAAATCTCCATGTTTCTTATCAAAATCACCAAGTTTTAGGCATGAACAAGGTTAGGGCAAGGCTAGGATGTGGAAGAGGGAAAACAAAATGGATGGGAATGAAAAACAACGAGTTTGGCCTTTAAAAGGTTGGATTTTTCAAGTGCTCTAGCACACCACCAAAATAATGTCGCGACCTCAAAGACTAGTGCCATGACAACAACTTATTTACTGGCCAAAAATTATGCCTTACTGAAGTGATGCCGTGGCATCATAATCCAGAATTGTGGCATCCTACCTTCCTGGATGCCCATGTTTTCCCTCTTCTAAAGCTAATCTGCGGCACACATTTTCTATGTCACAACATTAACCTACTTTCCTCCATTCATGAATTTTTTTCTCCACTTTAAACCTTAATTTCTCTTATGTATTTAATCCCTCATTAATGAGTCATTATAAACATAATCAATGCCATTGAAGTACATAATAATTCTTCATTATATATATATATATATTAAAGATCATACCAATGAATTATCCCCACATCTGTAACTTAACTCATTCCAATTTTTCTCATAACTTCACTTAATTCATATCAACTTTCAAATATAATTCATATATTTATCTTTCAAATCATTGCATAATGTCCAAATGCATATTTTGACAAAAAAATTTCTCATTTTTAACACCCTAGGAGTTATACACTTCCCTCCTTATAAAATGTTTCATCCTTGAAACTTTAAGCATCATTTAATTCTCATTAGTTTCCTAAATTTACAATTCTATTCATATCTTGCGGATCTGTATCAATACGATACACGACACAAGTTGTAACTTCCTGTTCATTCAAGAAAATTTTACTTCTACTAACAATAAACATATATAACATCCCATTTAAGGGACTCAAAGTGCTAATACGATCATATTATCACTAGCTTTAATACTAAACATCACTTTAATCCATATAAGACTCTTAATTTTATAATGGTCGCAAAAATATTTCAATTGCCATACCTTTGGAATTTACTCAAATAGGCAAAGTTCAACATAACACTCACATTTTCTTGTAATCTTGTCAAATCTTGAAATGCACTATAATATAAGGGCTGATCATACTCACAATTTAATTCTAATAGGGTCTAAACACTTTAGTTATTTAGTTTATGATCAACAATCAAACTCATATAACTTTGTTTCATAAGATCCAAACTAGACAGGATATATACAATGATGGCATCAATTGGGTGTCACTCAAACTAAACTGATACAATTCATATCACTAGGTAGATGCAATTTCAATATTTTCAAAGTACCATAATTCCATAACATATCATACAATTACAACATATACCAATACCAATATCGATGCAATAATGTCAAATAATGGCAAGACTATTTCACAATTCAAACTATCTAATTTCATTTTAAACCACCATCCTCATATGTCTCATCATCCATCCATCACTAAATCAGTCTCACATATATAAATGGAACTACTATCATGTGGCTAATACAAACTAATGTATCGATACTTTCATTCACCTGCTATCAATCAATACCATGTTCAAACCAAGTGGTCTCAACCATAATTGATGGTTCAAATTATAATTCCTCACAAGGGTACGGATGTATAGCAGTCTAGTGTGCAATGCAAGGGTTAATCCCATAGAGAATAACCAAACCAACTTAATTGGTTTTAGTTACTTAAATATTCTACCTTTAAAAGAATGTATTTATAACTAAATGAATATGGAGTAATGATTTGTAGAATTTTAGAAACCTAATGGAATGCAGGGAAATTAATGACTAATAATAATGCAGGGAGATTAGCAAGATGGAAATGTCTAGGGAACCGATTTCACCACTAGGTGATACCCCTTTGCTAGTGGAATGTTTGATTCAATATTTCACTTGGATTCATTCTTTCAAAAGTAATATTATTGCTGTTAGGTGTGTTGGTTTAAATCAAGTATTTTCACCTGTTCGAATTACCTATGGTGTGATGGTTCAAATTATAATTCCTTGTAAGTGTATAAATATATAGCAATATAGTGTGCAATGCAAGGGTTGATTCCATAGCGAATGACAAACCAATTTAATTAATCTTAGTTACTAAATATATAACTAAATAGACTTGGAATAATATTTGGTATAATTTCAGAAACTTAATAGAATAATAGCAAATAAATAGCTAAAGATAATGCAAAGAGATTAACAAGATGAAGAAGTCTAGGGATCTAATTTTACCACTAGATGACACCCCTTTGCCAATGGAATGTTGGACTTAGTGCCTCACTTGGGTTCGTTCTTTCAAAAGTAAGATTATTACCATTAGGTTTGTTGGTTTAATTCAAGTACTTTCACTTATTCCAATTACCTATGGTTTATAGCATAATTGAGGTAAAAAATCATTAAGTTCAAGAACATAAGAACCAAAATACAATGGTTTAGCATATGGTGTGTACCTTAACCATCTATCCTTCTCATTCAAGGGAGCTCATGGTTTAGCATAAATAATCAAACTCATAACATTGGTGATCAAGTATTAAAATAAATTAAATCATTGCAAACAACATCATGAATGAAATAAAATCATCTAGCATTAATAATATCCAACAATCCATAACAAAGAGTATCAAAAAGGGCTACATTTTCAACCTAGAAAAGGAGATTTAGTTCATAAGAGAAAATAAAATAACTCCCTAAGACCAGATGACAATAATGAAGGACATCTCTCTTGCTTCTTTCTTAGTTGCAATCCCTTCTTCTCTATGAGAAATCTCCCTAAAAAATGCTTCCAAACCCTAGAGAAAAACTCTAAAAACAAAAGTGAGAAGAACCTTTAAAAAAACCTAAGTTTTTCCTTAAAAAGTCATAAAATACGGAATTACAAAAAAATTTGCAAAACATGGTTCACTTAGCCGTGATGATTCGATTCTAGCGTTGGAGGCACTGACCGGCTACCTTGGTTTGTGTTGCTTTTTCGCTCCATCTTTGTAGCTATTTTCTTCTCCTTCTTTTAAGCTTCCTTTTTTCCTTCTTTTTCCACTTCTTTTCCACCTTCAAAACTATTGAACAATGTTATCTAGCTTAATTTTGATGATGAACATTCTTAACCAAGTATGTTTTGATGATAAGCAAAAAAATGAGTGAAACATTAAGGTACTAAAATCTTATTTTCAAGAATATTGCAGAAAGTTTAAATCATTCAACTTGAGAATAATCTTTATAATGACAAAAGGAAGATATGAAGTAAACGCGCTTTCAAAATTAAGCATATAAACTTCACATATACTTAATTCAAGAAGAAAGAATTTCTGAAGTGTTGAAGACATGCTTTGGAGTCTAAAGAAGCAACTTCAAAAAAGATTAGATTGCTTCAGAAATTTCTCAACATATCTTCAGAGATCTATCACCGCAGTCTCGGAGATAATTAGAAAACTTTAGAGAAAATGGTTGAAGCTTCAAAAAATAGACATAATATAGTTTGGAGATGTCTCAACGAGCTTTGGAAATATTAAAGCACTCTACCAAAACAACAAGATAATCTTTGGAGATAATCAGCTATGCTTCGGAGTAAACAGACATGCTTCGGAGAACATGAAGCCAAGTTTCGGAAAAGATTCAAACAATCTTCAAAGATGTTAAGTCATACTTCGGAGATGTTTAAACTCGGATCACTTTTCCAAAGACATTATAAGTTCAGAAAATCTGAACTTCTATCATCAAATGAATGTCACAAGTGAGTAGGATAAAAATTACTTCTAGAAATCTGACGAAAATAATTCAGATAATCCAAAATCAGTCAAGACACCAACTGTTCAATTGTCTCTTCGGAATAGCTGACATGAAAAGTGAACATTTAGAAAAGTCAGCGATAGAAGTAGCAGACCTATACCTGAATGTAGCAAAGTCAGACATCAGACAAAAGATAAAGTAAAGAAAAATATTTTTGAACTTTTAAATATCTGCCAAGATTAGCACAAAAAAGTCTCTCCCAACTTATAAAAGAGAGATTCAGAAGCAGAAGAAAAGAACCGAATTGAATATCATTCAAACTTTGCTGATCACACAAAGAGCATTCAACACCTTCCTTCAAAGTTCAACTCCAATGAATACAACTCAGTTAGTGCTCTCCAATTTCAAATCTCTACTCGATGAAGGAGTTTGAATCTTTTACTCTTACTGCTTATTCCTTAGAATTTTGAATCTTTGTAAAAGTCTGCCTAGTTAAGAGGCATTTATCTCTACACTTCTTTTAGTGTTTAGCAACACCAACATTGTGCTTGAGGTTTATGTATTGAGATAAGCAAGTTGGGAACTTGCTGAAAGGGTGTAAGTTTGTTCATGAGCTTTGGAAAACCAATAAGTTGTGTATGTTTCTAGTTAGCTTGGAAAATCAATAAGTTGGTTAGTGAGCTTGTTGTAAAACCAATGTGTATTTAATTAGATTGATCAAGCTATTAGTGAAACCTAAGTTCAGTAGACAATACTGACTCAGAGAATTGGAGTAGGAACCTAGGAAGGGTCGAACCACTATAAAAATCTTGTGTTGTTTATTGTGCAATCTGTTTTATTTATTCTTGTAGCACCATAATCATATGATTTGGGCCAAAAGTTTTAAAAGCTCAATTCACCCCCCTCTTAAGCTACCATTGCATAAGGGACTAATAAGTTGTATCAGAGCAGGCTTCACTAGTTAAATCTTAATTACCAGTATATTAACTAGTGAAGAGATTTAAAATGATCGGTATGTTCCACAATATATCTGTTGAAGGATAATCTACTTTCAGACCCTCTCTCTATTTGATGAAACAAATTAGGAGTATTGAAAAATGAGAATGCAAAATTTCTTGACTGCTAGAGATTACCAGTTGTCGCTTGTAGTGAAAAATGGAAAGAATGTTACCAACATTGAAGATAAATATACTGTAGAGGATATACAAGCAGTACAACATGATGCTAAAGCAAATAATTGCCACTACTATGCTTTAACCTCCTCTAAGTTTGAAAAGATTTCTACATATGATTTTGCTAAAACAATCTGGGATAAACTTAAGATAGCACATGAAGGTACAAACTAGGTAGAGGAGACTAAGATAAATATTCTTGTGCGGGAATATGAAGCCTTCTCCATGACGGAATCAGAAACCATTTCTGAAATATTTGGAAGATTTTAAAAAATCACCAATAGCCTAAAGAGCTTTGGAGAAAAATATGAAGTGACCAAGATGGTAAAGAAAATCTTGAGATCTCTCCCTAGACACGGGATGCCTAAAGTGACTGCTATTCAAGAAGCAAAAGATCTAACGAAGGTAATAGTATAAGAACTCATGGGATCACTCATGACCCATGAAGTACTAATGAAGCAGAAAGCACTAAATGAAGTCAAAGGCAAGAAAACAATAGCCTTATAAGCAGAATCAAAAAATGAATAATCTTCAGAAGATGCCTCAACCTCTGAAGATGATAAGGATATAGCAATGACAACAAGAATATTCAAAAACATGTTCAAAAAGAGAAATTTGGAAACAACTCCAAAAACTTCAAAAGCAAAGAGAAGAAAAGGAAGTTCCAATCTGTTACAACTACAACAAGCCTGGGTATATGAAGTTTGACTACCCAGAACCAGACAAAAAGCAAGGAGACAAGAAAAAAGGTATAACTCTTACTTTGATAAAAAGAATTTCTCTAATAACAAAAAATTTGGAAAAAAAAAGCAAGTAATGACTATATGGGAGATGCTGAAAAACATGATGCAAAAAAGCTCAAGTGAAGAAGAAGAAGAAAATGAAGCTCAATTCAGCTCAATCAGCTCCAAAGAAAAGGATCAAGAAGAACATCATACTGGAATAATTTTTATGGCTATCCACAATGATGAGGTAAATTCAAAACCTAAAATTTCTAATATTGAAGAAATATTAGAAGAACTGTATTCAAATTTCAAAACATTAAAAGATAAACATAAAGAAACTAAAAGAGAACTTAAAAGAATAGTTAATGAATGTTCTAAATTAAAACAAGTAAACACATTACTAAAAACTTATCAAAATATCAATATAGAACTTGAGCAAATTAAAGCAAAAAATCATACTCTTAGAAGAACCTTAACTACTACCTTGTTCAAACTTAAAACAAAGAAAGATATAGGAAACCAGAGAAAGAAAAATCATAAAAGAAAATCAGAACCCAAAAAGAATATTATTTCAATTCCTATGATAGTTGCTAAAGTTGTAAATGCAACTAGATATCCAAAAAATAGTTTAGTAGCACCTAATAAATAATGGATGCCAAAATACTCTGCTACTAACCCACTTGAACCCATTCCTAAATGGGTACCAAAAGTTACAACTTAAATTTATTACTGCAGGTATGTTTGAGAGCCACAGAGAATAACAAGTGGTACATTGATAGTGGTTACTCAAGACACATGACAGGAGAAAGGGAGCTGTTCACAGAACTTAAAGCTAAGAACAAAGGAACAGTAGTTACCTTTAGGGATAATGGAAAAGGTATAGTGGTTGGAATTGGTAAAATTGGCCAACCTCCCTCTATTACAATTTCAAATGTTTTATTAGTAGAAAGATTGAAACACACTCTTTTGAGTATAAGTCAATTCTGTGACAATGGTTACAAAGTTCTGTTTGAATCTCCTACTTGTTCTATTTTAGATGGTACAAATTCAGTTATAGTACTTGGAAAGAGACATGGCAATGTGTATTTGGTAAATTTATGTGATATCCAAGTCAAATGTCTTGTTGTAAGTGAAAATGAACCCATGTCATGGCATAGAAGATTAGGACATGCCAACAAGAATCTGATTGAAAGATTATATAATAAAGATCTAGTTATTAGCTTACCAAAACTCAAATTTGATAGTAAGTTGTGTGATGCTTGCATGAAAGGCAAGTAGGTAAAAGAATCATTCAAATTAAACAAAGAAGTATACACAACTAAACCTCTTTAATTGCTGTATATAGATTTAGTTGGTCCAATAAGAACAAGAAGCTTTGGAGAGAAACATTATGCATATGTCATTATAGATGACTTTAGTAGATTTACCTGGGTAATGTATCTAGCATCCAAAGGTGAAACTTCTTCATTCTTTGAGGTATTTTCCAAACATGTATAGAATGAACAAAGCCCTCATATAGTAGCCATAAGGAGTGATCATGGTAGAGAATTTGAAAACCATAAATTCACTAATTTCTGTGAAAATAATCAAATTCTTCAAAATTTCTTTGCACCAAGAACACCCCAACAAAATGGAGTAGCTGAAAGGAAAAATAGATCCTTGCAAAAATGATAAGGACAATGTTGAGTGAATATAGTCGCCCATAATACTTTTGGGCTAAAGCAATGAACATAATATATTATATTATTAATAGAATCTTTGCTATATCAATACTCAACAAAACTCCATTTGAATTATACTATGGCAAGAAACCAAATATATCATATTTTCATGCTTTCGGATGTAAATGCTTTATTCTCAATAATGATAAAGAAAATCGAGAAAAATTTGAAAACAAATCTGATGAATGCATCTTCCTTGTTTATTCTATTGTTAGTAAAGCATTTAGAGTCTACAATCTAAAAGGTAAGACTGTAGAGGAATCTGTTCATGTAAAATTTGATGAAAATACTAACTCCTCTATGAGGTCAAGTGATTTTGATGATGAGATAGGTGAACTAACAACCTCATTTGAGAAAATGAAAATACAAGACAAGGAAGGAGAACCTTCTCAATCAGAAACACAAATGGATGAAGAAGAAAAAGAAAATGAACCATCCATCACTGAGGTAAACAATGAAGGTAATGATATTTTTTCCAAAGATTGGAGATTTATCCATGATCACCCTGAAAGTCAAATAATTGGTGATGTATATGACAAAGTTAGAACCAGATCTTTATATCACCAAGTATGTGACAATTTTGCTTTTATTTCACAAATCGTACCAATTTGCATAGAACAAGCTTTAGAAGATGAAAACTGGATTTTAGCTATGCAAAAAGAATTAAACCAATTCAAAAGAAATAATGTGTGGACTATTGTTCCAAGATAACTCATCAATCTACTACAGAAACCAAATGGGTCTTTAAGAACAAATTAGATGATTTTAAAATTATAGTAAGAAATAAAGTAAGATTAGTAACAAAAGGGTATTGTTAGGAGGAAGGCATTGATTTTGAAAATCATATGCTCCTGTTGCAAGGATTGAAGCCATTAGAATGCTTCTTGCATTTGCATCTTTTATGAATTTCAATTTATATCATATGGATGTCAAGGCTACAATTCTGAATGGATTTATTAATGAAGAAGTCTATGTAGAACAATCACTTAGGTTTGAAGATCCACATAACCCAAAACATGTATTCAAACTCAAGAAAGCCCTCTATAGTTTAAAACAGGCTCCTAGAGCCTGGTATGAAAAGCTAAGCAAATTTCTCATTGAGAAAGGCTTTTCAAGAGGAAAAATTGATACTACTCTCTTCATTAAGAATGCAACAAAGGATATTCTTATAGTTCAAGTATATGTTGATGATATAGTATTTGGTGCAACTAATGAAAATCTTTGCAAGGAATTTTCTAAGATAATCAAGGAGAATTTGCATTCAGCTTGATGGGTGAACTCAATTTCTTCTTGGGACTGCAAATTAAGCAGATGAAAGAAGGAATTTTCATTCACCAAGCCAAATATACAAAAGAACTGCTAAAGAAATTCAACATTGGAGATGGAAAAAGGTATGTGACTTCAATGAGCACTTCAATAAAAATGGACAAAGATGAAAGTGGTAAGTCTATTTGCCAAAACCTTTAAAGAAGCATAATAGGATCTCTACTATATTTAACTGCTAGCAGACCTGACATAATGTTTAGTGTATGTGTGTGTGCTAGATTCCAATCAGAACCAAACAAGTCACATCATATTGCTGTAAAAAGAATATTTAGATATCTTTTATATACACCTAATCTTGGATTATGATATCTAAAAGGTTTAGATTTTAATTTAATAAGTTATTCAAATGCAAATTTTGCTGGATATAAAGTAGATAGAAAGAGTACCTCAGAATCTTGTCAATTTTTAGGAATCATGATCATTTCATGGCTTTCTAAGAAACAAACGTCAGTTGATTATCAATTACTGAAGCTGAATATGTAGCAATAGGTAGTTGTTGTGCACAGATCCTATGGATAAAACAATAACTAAAAGACTTTGGCCTTAACTTTATTGATATACCTATTAGATGCGACAATACTAGTGCTATAAATCTGACCAAGAATCTAGATCTACATTCCAGAACTAAACATATAGAAATCAGACATCATTTTATTAGAGACCATGTTCAAAATCATGACATTAGCTTAGAATTTATCCCAACAGAAAATCAACTAGCAGATATCTTCACAAAACCATTACAAGAAGACAGATTCAACATGATAAAAAGAGAATTAGGCATACTAGATCCAAGTGCATAAAATTCATAATTCATTAAAAGAAAATATGCATAATAACATCTTTATTATAACAAAAAAATATTCAACTAATCAGCAAGAACATCTACTACAGCTTCTAGCTCCTCAATATGTTGATTAGCTTCTAGCAATTCTTCTTCAAGCTTTTTCATGCGCTCCATTGCCTTATCATATGCTGCACATCCCTTTGTCAGAAGATGATCAACATTTTGGTTGGATCCTCTAGCATAAACTAGTTCCACCATCAACTATTCTATTTGTTCCTTTAGAAAATGAACTCCAATGGACTCCTCCGACTGATCATCTCCTTCATAGTGAACTTGATTTGTAGAAAATCTTGAAGATGCAATGTTTGATCTCTGAAATTCTAGTTAGGCTTCTATCTATATAAAATGTAAGATAAAAGTACATAAATGCATATTCATTCATCTACCTTGGCAATAATACTATTTAGTGGGTCAAAAGGATGGTTAATGAGAACACTAAAAACCATAATCTAGATTACAAGGTTCGAAGTTAAGTTAGGTTTCGTACTTCAGAATTTCTGAAGCCTTAAACAAAAATCTCCAAAACCTCATTAAAAGTCTTTGAAGGCCCAAACTAAAGTGTCCAAAGAACTACAAATTTCTAGAAATGCTTTGGAATATCCAAAACTTTAGATCAAACATTTTTATTTGAAGTATCCCTTTTGGAATTCATATCATTAGTAGTTTAGAGATCTTCGTATCCAAAATTCAAAATCAATCTTCTTCGAAAGACCCTTTCGGAATATCTGAAGCCAAAACACATTAGCATTTCTAAAAAATTTTTTTAAACAAATCTGAAGTGGAGAAATCATTAAAACCTCTCCAAATAACTTAAACCCTCTTCTCCTAACCCCAGAAATCCCTCCTTTAGAGAAGACAGTGCATCTTCCTGCTTCTTTCAAATCTCATTCTCATTTCACTCATTCCACCTTCCTGCCTTTTCTAGAAAATCACTTTTTCCTCTCCAAAAACCTAGAGCCCTCTATAGAAATGGCAAAAAAAGAAGGTGAAGAAAGCAAGAGAAAGGAAAGGGAAAACTCTCCACCACAGAGGACAACCAAGAAGGCAAGGCGAGAATATAATACTCTAGAGGTAATTTTCCAAAATAGCTTATCAGATTATACTAGGTTCTCAGAAAAATATGAGGAGAGAAGAATAATCAAAGGGAAGATTTTAATTTTTAGAGCATTTGGAATATAAGTTGAAGTATCAGAATGGTTGAAATATTAAGGCTGGGATGCTTATGTCAGTTACAGAGAGAGTTTATATCCGAGATTAGTGAGGACTTTAATCTGTAATCTCAATACCAAAATAGAAAGATCATAGATTGGAGACACAGAAATAGAGCTATCTCAAGAAAGTTTAAGGAATTGTTTCAATCTCCCTGAAGAAGAAGGAGAGGAGATTGTATGGCCTTCAAGGGCAATGATATTTTCAGACTTAGCTGAAACTGAGATAGATGAGAAAGAAAATTATTTGCATGCTAGTCACTTGAATGCAAACCTCAGGCTAGCATACCTCATTGTTATGAATAATGTATACCCTAGAAGAGGAGCAGCAGGGGATATATCTGAAAAGAATACTAGAATCATGTGGGCATTAAAGAATAGAAGAAAGTTGAATTTGGCCAAACTGATAATAGATCATATCCAGTTGATCAAAAGCACCACAAGGTTTTCTTTCCCTTATGGTATGGCTTTAACCAAGTTGAACAAGGAAGCAGGAGTAAATCTCTCCAATGAAGAAGAAGAGCTTCCAAGAAACACTAATAGATTGGATGAACAAGCTTTAAAAAGGATGGGCTTTCAGCATACTACACAAGGTTGGATCACTAAAAGACCAAGAAGAGCAACTTAGTTACAAGGATCCAGACTTGATGAAAGTCCAGAGAGAAGGGATGCAGGCTACTGAGTTAAGATAAAAAATCCCCTTTCATGAAGAAGAAGAAGAAAGAATTGAAAGACAAGAGTTTATTAGTTCACTGTTAGGAAGAATGGAAGAGTTCTCCAACAGAGAAGAACCAAGAGAAGTTGAGAGAATAGAAGATGTTCCAAGAGAGGAAAGAAGAGTTGATATAGAAGATATTGTCAAGAAATTTTAAGAGAAACTGCACATAGAGATACAACAGCAGCAAAAGTACCATCTCACACCCCTATCATATCCCCTTCACCCATCAGACCATCTCACACTGATCAACCATCCACTTCTTCAATTCCCACTCCACCAATTCTCACAAAGGACTTAGAAGACAGAATAACTATGATAGAACATTTTACTCAAAGCTTATTTCTTCAAATGATTAAAATGAAACATAACCATTCCACTGCTATGTCTTCAATGATTCTCAAAGCTGATAGAATTGAACAGAAACTTAATTCTTTACAAGCTCTAGCAGAATCACTCATAGGTCAACCTCATTTCACCCCACCTAAAACTCATTTCTATAAATCTCAAACTCACTTTCCATCCCCTCCACATCATTTCTCTCCACCTAGACCAACCTCCCTAATAACAATGGATTCTTCTCCTTCACCTCCTCATCCATCATCAACCTCTATCATTCAAAAGGTTGCACAGTCCATGAGTCAACCTAGTGATATGAATTCTATCATTCTATACATTCTACATTCACAACCACCATGAACGCCTTCATCACCACCATCTTCTACTCCATTGGCATCACCACCACCATTAGCTCCAACAACAGAAAATTATGGGTGGTCTACCTCCCAACTGTTTATTATCTATATTCTATCACCATCCAAAGATCCCATGGATTTAGTGTTGGAATTTGTCAGAAGAGGAATAATAATTCTTGAAAGAATTGTGAAAATTCTACTTGAGTGGACTGATGCTACTCCAATAAATCATCCACCTCCCTCCAAAAAGAAAATTGTTAATGAAATTGATGAAAATCCTAATTATATCCTTCAGATACCTAATCAAATCAGGATGACAGGGAAAGAGTATGCTACCATGATATCAATCAATTGTCAAGTTTTCAAAATATTTTCTTCTCAGAATATTCATCTACCCAATGAAGACCTTCCATTTCCTAAAATTGAGGATCTTAAATTTCTTCAAAGGATCATCATTCTTCCAGATCCTCCATTCACTCCAAAGAACCACAAAAAATAAAATTCCTATTGAGAGCTAATTCTTCAAAAGTACTCTGAGAAACTCCTTCAAGTACTTCCAATGTCAAAACCTATTAGAAAAGAGTTTTCACCTCCCTTAGGACCACATAACTTCTTTATTCTCACTAGGGAAGAATTCAACTTCTACAATAATTCTAACTTGGAGTTAATTGCTACCAATTTGCATCTTCTGTATTCTCAAATGGATGATCCTTCTATCCAAGAAAGGATAAGACAGATAACACCTAAAACTTGGAGTCAACCTCTTCCACCTTCTTCATCTACTTCAAAAGTCAAAAATCTCACCAAACCACCTCCTCCCAATACCAAAACCAAAAAGCCACTCGCTATCCCAAACCCAAAACCAGCTCCAAAACCAAAACCAAATCCAATTCCCAAACCAAAACCATCACCTTCTTCCTCACAACCATCCACTTCCAAACCAAAGGGAAAGTAAGAATTCCACCTCCTAAGGAACACAAGAAGGTTCCTTATGAGAGAATAACACTATACCATGATAAATATCAAGCTCAGTTGAATACAAACATAGAAGCTCTCCTAAAAGGGATTCCTCTGGTCTTCCCTGAGCTGCTGGATTCAAAATATCTAGAAAGAATTGACATCATTTATGTTCATAGCTATGTATGCACTGCATACACACATTAACCTCCTGTAGCAGTTCCACAAGATCCATTTTTTATCCCTCCTCCTCCACCAAAAAGGGCTAGAACATCCAAGCCCTCTTCATCTTCTTTTGTACCCCAACCATCTTCTTCTGAACCCAAACCACCACTTCCACATCTGCAAGATGGCTTTTTAAAGACATATCAGAGAAAACCCAAACCACCAAAATAGATCTGCTATAATTTCTTTTTCTCTGATGTAATACTTTTTGTATTTTCTCTCATGTATCTAAATTGTAACTTTTCAACAGTTCAATATATATATGCATTTCTTTTGCATGATTGCAAATGACTGTTAATATTTGTTTCCACCTTTTTGATTATCACAAAAAGGGGGAGAAAAATGTATGATATAGAACTTATGTCATAAAATGTAATGCATTGAAAATTTCTTTTGATATTCATAAATTTCTATAATAAAATATGCATCAATTCAGGGGGAGTTATCTAAATTAGCCAATTGAAATTTTTTTGAAACATCTGCAAAATAAGTTACATTAGATCTATGATTAAAAAAGTTTTGAAAGGTACATCACTCATTGTTTCGTCATCATCAAAAAGGGGGAGAATGTTGAACCATGTTATCTAGCTTGATTTTGATGACAAACATTCTTAACCAAGTATGTTTTGATGATGAGCAAAAACATGAGTGAAACAGTAAGGTAATAACATCTTATTTTCAAGAATGTTACAGAAAGTTTAAATCATTCAACTAGAGAACAATCTTTACAATAACAAAAGGAAGATATGGAGTAAATGCTCTTTCAAAATTAAGTATATAAACTTCACATATGCTTAATTCTAGAAAATAAAATTTCTAAAATGTTGAAGACATGCTTTGGAGTTGAAAGAAGCAACTTTGAAAAAGATTGGATTGCTTCAAAAATTTCTCAATGTATCTTCGGAGATCTATCATTGCAATCTAGGAGATAATTGGAACACTTGGGAGAAGATGGTTCAAGCTTCAGAAAACTGACATGATATAGTTCGAAGATGTCGCGATGAGCTTTGGACAAGGTACAATACAACTTCAGAGTGGTTGCAGTTCACTTCGGAAAGAGTGCAGAGAAACTTCCGAAACAATTAGCAATCTTCAGATAAGTCTATGAGTAAAAACAATAAGCTTCAAAAATGTTCAAGCATACTTCGGAATCCTGTTTGTAAGCTTCAAAAATTGTCTCAACGCACTTCAGAGAAAAGTACAAAACAAGTTTCGGAATTCTCAAAGCAAGTCTTGGACTTGTCACAAGCACACTTTAAAAAATATTAAAGCATACTTCGGAGTCTTTTTCAAAGCTTCAGAGATCTTATAAGTGTGCTTTAGAACCAATATTGTTCTAGACAAGTCACAGCGCCTTTCCGAAATAATCAAGAGAGCTCTAGAATTATCAAACATGCTTCAAAAAAAGTACAAAGAAGCTTTAGACAAGTTGCAGCATGCTTCATAAAAAGTTGAAAAGCTTTGGAGAAGTCATGAATGTTCGAAAAAGTTATAAGACACTTCCAAAACAATAAGACAAGCTTCAGAGATAATCAGCTATGCTTCAGAGTAAACAAACATGCTTCGGAGAACTTGAAGCCAAGTTTTAGAAAAGATTCAAACAATCTTCGAAGATGTTAAGTCATGCTTCAGAGATGTTTAAATAGGCTTCGGATCACTTTTTTAAAGACATTATAAGTTTAAAAAATATGAACTTCTATTTGCAAATGAATGTCACAACTGAGTAGGATTAAAAATCTGAAGAAAATAATTTAGATAATTTGAAATTAGTTAAGACACCAACTATTCACTAATCTCTTCGGAATACCTAACACAAAAACTAAACATTTGGAAAAGTTAGTGACAGAAGTAGTAGACCGATACCAGAATGCAGCTAAGTAAGACATCAGACAAAAGATAAGGTAAAGAAAAAAAATTTTGAACGTTTGAATGTCTGCCAAGATTAGCAACGGAAAAGTCTCTTCCAACTTATAAAAGAGAGATTTAGAAGTAGAAGAAAAGAACTGGATTGAATATCATTTGAACTTTGCTAATCACACAAAAAGAATTCAAAACCTTCCTTCAAAGTTCAACTCCAATGAACACAACTCAGTCAGAGCTCTCCAAGTTCAAATCTCTACTCAATCAAGGAGTTTGAATCTTTTACTCTTACTACTTATCCTTTTACTTAGAATTATAAATCTTTGTACAAGTCTTTCTAGTTAAGAGGCATTTATTTGTACACTTCTTTTAGTGTTTAGCAACACCAACATTGTGCTTGAGGTTTATGTATTGAGATAAGTAAGTAGAGAACTTGTTTAAAGGGTGTAAGTTTGTTCGTGAGCTTTGGAAAACCAACAGGTTGTGTAAGTTTCTGGTTAGCTTGGAAAACCAATAAGTTGGTTGGTGAGCTTGTTATAAAACCAACATGTATTTGATCAGATTGATCAAGGTATTAGTGGAACCTGAGTTTAGTAGACAAGTTTGACTCAGAGAAGTGGAGTAGGAACCTAGGAAGGGCTGAACCACTCTAAACATCTTATGCTATTTATTATGCAATCTGTTTTATTTATTCTTGCAGCACTATATTAATCTGATTTGGGCTAAAAGTTAAAAGCTCAATTCACCCCCCCCCTCCTTGAGCTACCATTGCATAAGTGACCAACAAAGACACCTAGAAAAAGCAACAAAAATCTAACAAAAAAGCATGAAAATCATCTAAAAGAGATAAGGATTTGCAAACAACTAAGCTTAAACATGTGTAATATAAGTAAATAAAATTCACTCATCAAATACCCCCAAACTTAGTTATTTGCTCATCCTTGAGTAAACTACAAATTTGAACTTGTGAATTATTTAGGATAATCTCTCTCAATCAATCAATAACATGCTAGACAAATTACATATGTATATATAATTCAGAAATCATTTAAAACACTTACTAAGTAATCTCATGAAACTCGTGCTTCATCAATCCCTTCATAAAGTGAAAATGTGTGCATGTGTGATGTCAAATTTCATGCTATATGCATACTTTTCGATTAATCATGTGCAAACCAGTGATTCTAATGATCTTCACAAAATACTCCATAAGCTTGCTTTTCATGATCCCTCTCCACTAATGTAGATGACTATGTTCACTTGGATCAATAGGTCTTTGTTAAGGTTGTAATGGGGCCTTAGGTTTGGCTAACAAAGAAAAGAAATAAGGATTCACAAAGTAAGAGATCATAACAGAATTGCATATGAATGTTCACTCTCTTAATTTTTTTTTTCATTTGGGGATCTTTTTTTCCTATTTTATATTTATTGTTATGGGCTTTGTTACTATCATACCCCTAAACTTATTTTCTATCAAGTTCATTGGGATGTGATCCCCCTTATTATGGTCTATATTACTACCACACCCTCAAACTTGTTTTCTATTGAGTTCATGGAGATGTGGTTCTCCTAGTTAAAAGATGATTCCTTACTCATTCTTATATTTTTGTCCTTTTTCTTCTTGTTTTCAATTCCCTCCAGACTTAATTTTTTTTGCATCACTCATACCTCTCCAACAACCATATATATAGAATATATCTCTTAGATATCAAGCATGGTTTTTTAGGCTAAAAAGGTCTAGATGATGAGGCTAGAGAAAGAAAATCGAATGGTGGTCTTTTACATGCATTGCATATGCCATTCTTTCATGAAGGTTCAAAGGGGACACTAGTGACATGAATGTACTGGGTTGGCTTGAAAGGTTCAAACCGATCAAAAAAATTGCTTAAATCACTTTGAAGTAAACATGTAATCTAGGATTTTGCCTTGAGAAATGATCAAACAATGCTTGTGCCAACCAAAATAAGTCACTGAATTTGTAAAATCATTAATTGATCAACATACACTTTGCATGATCTAACATAATGTGCTCAATAAAATTTTCATCAATCATGAAAGAGAAGGACTTTTCACAAGAATCAATAAATACAAGATAACATCTATCCTTCCTTCTAAATCATGTCCAATAGTAATAAAAAACACAGCATATGTTATTGATCATCAAGACAAAATCCATACTATTCAATTTAAGCATGTTAGCATAGTTGTTCTTGGATTTTCTTTAGCTAAGTTATCAAAAGTGAACTTATCAAAATTATACCAAATTTGAAAAAATTTGCCCAAAAACTGAATACACATGGATGTAAATCCTCTGCCCCAAAACTAAATACGCTTGAATGCAATGCAAAACACCCCCCAACTTAAACTTCACATTGTCCTCAATGTGAAATAATGAAGGAAGTTATAAATCAAGGGCTTCCTTGAATGAAGTGTATTCACATCCTCTTCTTTTGGAGCTAGCATGACATCCTTTTAACACTTGGAAGAGCATCTGCAATTCTCTAAAATCAGAAGAACTCCTTCTGTAATAGAAATATCACACCACTAATTAAAGAAAATACTAAACTAAATGCTAAGAAAATAAACAAAGCTTAGAAAAAGCTTAGGTTGCCTTCCAAGAAGTGCTTGATTTAAAGTCTCAGCCTAACCATGGCCTCCTATCTTTGAAATGGAATTTAGCTATTCTGTGTTCCGGTTCTTTGAAACTTAGTAATGGCTTGGAAAATGTTAGTGCGCCCAAAACATTGTTGAATGATGCAATATCTTCTAATTTATCTTGTTCAACTATGTTTATGGGCCCTTTTGAAAAGTCCTCCATAATTCCATCCACTCCATTCATCTTGAGGTCATTCTTATTCTCGTTGGACAGCTCCATCTCCTTGAAAATATCAAACTTCACAATATGGTATTTGAATTTCATGAGCATGTCCTCCTCCATACCTATAAAAGAAGAAGAAATAATCACTGGAAAGCATAAATCATTACCTATACATGCGTACCTTAAAGAACGAGGCAATTGCTCTAGTTCTAATTTTTCTTTAATCTCCCCCTTTTCTGAGCCTTCATTAGAATGTTCAATCACCTCACTAGCTTTTTCTTGTGGGAAAATATCTAAAACTAGAATTTGCTCATTGCCATCGCAAGGTTTTTCAACAACTTTGTTTAGCTCCAAAAGCCCAGGAAATGGGATAGGTGAATCATAAGGTGGTGGCGACTTATAGTTGAGTGCGGCTTATAGTTGAGTGGAGGTTTAAGAATTGGAAACATAGCTCCCCTTGGATTCACCTCCTCCTCATCAACTTTATCATGTATTACATTACCACCTTTCAATGTTGTGATTGCATTTGGTTGCCTAAGCTGACTTGTGTAAGGCCCTAAAAATTTCAAAAAAGTAAATTTTTACTATTGTAAAGTTTCATTAATTTTGTCGGGTCCACAAGTGGTATAATTAAAATTTTGAAGACTTTATATGAAAAATTTATGAAATTGGATGTATTATTAAAATAAACATTAGAATGAAGTAGGGAGTACACTAGAGTGTGTTAAATAAGTGGTTTAATTGAAAAAAATGAATTTAAATTGGTGGAATGCCGAAGGTGTAAATATGGAAAAGTATTAAGTTGTATTATGTAAAAATTATGAAAAATAGATGGGAAGTCCATATTAATGTGAGTATGATGCGGATACATGTTAATCAATGGTTAATAGGTGAATCAAAAATTGCAAGTAGAAAGCTGGAATACTGAGTTTTCGGTAATTTCTGGCAAATTTGGTTAAAATTGAATTTAATTAAGAAATAAATTGATAAATTATGGAAATAATATATGTAATGAATGAAAAATTAATTCAGATATATGAATTATCAAATTAGTGAATTACATGTGCCACACATGAGGATTACATGAGAAATTGAAAATCCAAAATGAGTGCATGAGTACCAAATATCATGGGAGGTGAATTACTATACTAAATGCATTATAAAAAAGAAAAAAAAATCCATTTGCAATGCTTATCTTCCACTCTCCCCATCGTACAAGCCATGCTCATCCCCCTTCCAACATAAGAGCTCCCTCCCCACTCTTCCAATCATCCATGTTAAGTGATTTTGCTTAGAGAAATTGTTAGCAATAGGTAGTAATGGTGATTTGAGGGCCATGGCAACTAAATTTTCTTGGATTAAAGAGTGGCAGTCACCTAACAAGAGAGATTTGTTGCTGATCAGGGGGACCCACCAAGGAAATTTGAAGATTAAGTTATGGCTTTAACTCAATTAAGATGTAGAGGATATTGGTGGATGAACTACATGCAAATGATGCTGAATTTTGGTTGAAATTTAGAACCCTAAGTCATTAGGGTTTGCTAGAATTTTTGAATGAGGATTAGGGCCTATAATTAATATGTTTAACACCTAACTAATGATGGGTTAATTTCAGCTAAAGATCAGCAATAACAAGCATGAAAATAGCTTGCTGGAAATTGAAATTTGCTCATGAATATAGTTGTTGTCCTTGGAGATTAAAGGCTAAAAATTATGTTTTTAAGCATGGTAATTAAGCCAAATTATAGGAATATAATCATATATTAATTATCCTCTTAATATACCAATTAGTGGGACTAGTTAGATTGTAAGAATGGATTGCAATTAGCATGAAAAATAGGATATATACATTGAGACTTAAAGTCTATCAAGTAACCATCTTGAGCGTGATTAAAACTCTATCAAATGAATTTATATATTAAATATATTAGAATAAAAATATCAAATTTTGGTATAAAAATTCCAACATTAACATGTCCAAAAAAATCTAGGAAACAAGTACCCTGAAATTTGCTCAATTCGTTATTTCGCATAATTTTCTATGAGTTTTGTAATTTATTTTTAATTCACTCAATTTAAGGTATTTTGACCTAAAAGTTTTACACAAGGTTAATTATATTATTTTGCATCTACAAAAAAATTTTGAAATGAAACCGAGCTAAAATTATTTTGCCCAAAATTTTTGGATTTTCGTATTTGATTTTTAATTTGCTAGATTTAAAGTATTTTAATTTTAAATTTTGATAATATTTTATTTATAATATTTATATCTTACAAAAAAATTTGGGGATAAACTAGATTTGTAGGAATTGAGATATAATTTTAGAGTTGTAAACTCATTTATGGTTAAATCTTGGCAATTGGCTAGTGTATTTCATTATGTCGATAAGAAATTATCATATAGACATATGTATATGATATATGTGATGTATATGATATGTATAGGATGGATGGAACATGGATTTGGAAATTCAAGTTTGAGGACTTCAGGTTGATAGAAGGTCTCCTTGTGCAGGTAAGTAGGTGTACTTAATGCAGCATGAATGATTGAATGGATAGGGATAGTATCTATCCTACTATGCTAAATGGGCATGCATGTTTTGTACATAATGACTATTAAGGGATAGTAAGTATCTTCAATGAGATAAGTATCCCATATTCATTTTGGTGTTATAACTATCAATGATTGATTGTGTATATTATTGGGATTGTGAATATCCCAGGATTAACAAATAAAAATTAGTTTGTATCCATGATGTAGGATTGGTAAAAATCCCAAGTTACATGACTTGTGTATTGATGTTATTTCCTGTTTAATGTATAGATTAATGGGATTGAGGATATTCCATGCTTGTGTTTATTAAGATTATCTTGATGTGTGGAAATGTGAATATATAATTTGGGGATATGAGAATATCCTAAGATGTGGATTGTACATGAGTTTGGTTTTGTTATGCATATGTTTGTATGTGATCATGCCTGGATGGCATAAGTTGATATGTATGCAAACATGTGGATTGGTTCTTAGGATACAGATGGATCCCTCATTTTGTTAATTATTTTCAGATTTCATATTTACTTACTGAGTTTGCCCGAAATAACTCTTTATTTTTATTTTTAGCTGGCAGGTCGAACTATGAGAAGAGAAGTTTGGTAAGGAAAGTATAGCAGAGGATTTATATTTTGATAATGTATCAAATATTTGAAATTGGGTTAGCATATGTCCAATAATGTATGAGGTGTATCAAAGATTAATAATTCTGTATAATTATAATGTAAGGTGTAATGCCCCAGCCTCCTGGGGCTGTTACTCCTTTTTACACTACAAATACACTATGATCATACTATGATTTCCCCACTTCCAGGGTGGGGTTTCTTTGATACCATTTTCTAGTTTTCCAATTTCTATAAAAAATCGGACAAAATCTCCCTTGAAAATAGGGTTGTCCACCTAGGTATAAACATTCTTCATATATTAGGATACATTTTTTCCATTATAATTCATAAAAGTAAAAAATTATACACTTCAATTTTCCCCCATTCATCCACACAACATCCCTACAACTCCACAGGCTCCCCTAGGACCATGGCTACATCATGACGGCAATGAATGTGCTCCTCCACCATACAACTTTCAACGACACACTTACAATTATATAATGACATGCCCTTACATCACAATTATACAAAATTATCACTCTTTGATATACTTTATTCATCATTAGACATATGTTAACATGATTTCAAATATATACATGATGAAAATTTTTAATTTAATACATTATCAAAATATAAATCCTTTGATGTACTTTCCTAACTAGACCTCTCTTCTCATGGCTCGACCTACTAGCCAAAAATTCAACATAAGAAGGCATGAGTTCGGGCAACTCAGTAAGTTGGCATAAATAATAGAAAATAATTAATCAATATAACATGTTAACCCAGAACATGCATAAACAATAGGATATACCTATTTTCATTCGTCATCATAAATACAACACATTATCATCTTGTCCTGAGATGAACAACATAAAATAATCATATCATGAGGCTCTAATTCTCATTCTTGCCATGCATGCCCTATGCATTTCAGGTGTGTAATAATAGAAGCCAGATATCATGCCATACAGGCATCACATATCAACACTATATTCAACAAGCATAAAATACAAAATTGTGCCATTCATACACACCATACAGAATTATACTATATCATAGAATGTTCTTCATTCCATTAATACACACATTTATATAACATGATATGATATAGATCATTTAGTATAACAACCTGGGATACTCTCTATCCCCTAAATCTATTTACACATTCAAAACAATTATAGACTAAGATATTTATTATCCCTGCTACATAATACAATCATCTTATATTATAATCACCTACTATTTCAATCTAAGGATACTCTCTATCCCTCATAGTCTTTATGCCTAACATATGGGATAACATCTATCCCTAACATTTAATAATTACAAAACATCATAAATCTTATTCTTTAGACCAGAAAGGGTTATCAACAATCCCCAGAACAAAGTATACATGCCCGAATTTCAAACAATAGTATATCTATATCCCCATTCATGCATTCAATAGATAAAGAAGGTAGCCTATTTACCTCAATGAGAATCATCCTATCATCCTTTCGAGCCCGGTTTGTCACCTCCATGTCAGAAAATCCTACATATATTACATGAATCTTATATCTTATTTACATATACATATACATGAGCAATTCTCATTAATATAATGGAACATGATGATCAGATTTTTCAACCTAATGCATCTCATTGCATTTTACCTAATTCCATTTTTGCCCTACTAGACATAGTTATAGTAAATTATTTATAAATTTCTCATATTAATTTAAAATTAAGTGATTTTTCCTTATTTTTCTATATAATTTCAAGTCTTACAAATTTTATGTTGAACACTTTTTCTAATTCAGCCTCTAAATTGGCTCGTTGGGCCCTACAATTGACACCTTTTGCAATGAATTATTTCTTAAGAATAGTTTTAGTCATTTGGGCATAACTCTCTCATATGAATTAAAAATTAAGTGATTCTTACATGCTTTTGTATATATTTGAAATTTATACAACTTTTATGTTGGCCGCATTTGCTAATTCATTTCATAATTTGATTTGTGGGCCCCAAAATGTAACGCCTAATGATTTGGAGACTATTACACGGGTTTAGTTATAAATATGTCATATCAACTCAGAATTTAATGGTTCTTATCTTTTTAGAAAGATAATTTAAATACCTATAACTTTTATTTTAATAATAGTTAAAAATCAAGTAATTTAGTGGTCACAATTGGGACGCCATCAGCATTATGTTCAATTTTAGCATGGACATTTTGGCAACAATGAATTTTAGGGTATTTTCTTCCTAGATTTTTTTAGACCTGTTATTGTTGAAATGTTTTTACTAAAAATTGCAGATATCTAGTAAAAAAAAATGGAATATAACCTCATATTTTTGTATTTTCAAAATAAATTCATTTTATATGGTTTTAATCAAGCTCAAGAGGAGTACTTAATAAAGAATTTAATGTCCCGCATTAACACCTCGCTATCCATTTGAATTCATCATCAATTGGCCACTTGTTTGGGCCCATTTCTGCTATATTAAAGCCTTGATTAAGAAATGATTAATATTTTGTAATTAGTCTTAATCACCTATTTTAATTCATAACAATTCCAACCCAAATAGCTAAGTGGACAATAGGGCATTCCATTGAATCTTAATTCCAACTTGCTGATTTTTCATTTTGTTTCAAGCACTCTATTCTTAAACTTGATTAAACCTTAATCACTTAATAATAATATTAATTATAGTCAATAATCAATTTGATAGATTTTATAGCAAACCATAATTATCAAAATTTAGTTACAACTAACAATTCAGCACAGTTCCTAAAAAATCATCTCATATACATGATTAACATCCTAAATTAATAATTTGCATACCTATAATTTTTTATTTCCTTAGTGGGTCCCACATATAGTGATGAATCCTCTAATTATACTAGTCGTCCCACCTTAATTCAAGAAGAAACTCACAGCTATCAGTTGTAATTTCCATCGGCTTAATGTTACTACCACTTCTCTTAACTAAAACCAAGTAAAACTTAGCATTTGGGAGAGGGGAAAGAAGGCTTCATGTGAATAAGGCATGAGCAGGCGGGTTTACATGAAAGGAAGATGAGGAATGCTTTGCATTTCTTATTTTATAAGCCAAAATTTATGGTGTTCTATAGTCCCTGCATGTCCATAAACATGCACCATTCTTAAACTTTTAAACTTACATTCATTCTCTCTTTTTAACATGTGTAAGCTACCCATTTCATGAATCATATGATCAGATTAATTTCCCATTCATTAAGCATGCCATTTCCATAATTTTATTTATTTTTCTTAATTAAAATTGAGTTAAATTGGAATTTACCAAATTTATAGGCATACTCGGTATTTCACTTTTCTACCTACATTTTTCAATTTTTCCTCCACTTGTTAACCATTAGTTAATGTGTTTCCTCCTCATCCTCACATTATTATGGATATTCCATTTATTTGTATAATTTTTTCATAATAAAATTTAATATTTTTTAATATACACACATTTGATGCTCCACCCATTTAAATTCATCTTTTTCTCAATTAAATCACTTATTTAACACACCTTGATGCATTCCCAACCTTATCTTCATGTTTATATTAATAATCCACTCGATTCCATAAATTTTTCATATAAATTCTTCAAAAATTTAATTATACTCCAATATACTTCATGCCAAATCGGTAAAAATTTACAACAGTTAAAATTCACATACCAGGAATTTTCAGGGCCTTACATAAGGGCATGTCATTATATCATTGTAAGTGTGTTGTTGGAAGTTGTATGGTGTAGGAGCACATTCATTGCCATCATGATGCAGCCGCAGTCTTGGGGGAGCCTGTGAAGTTGTACGGATGTTGTGTAGATGAATGGTAGAATATTAGAGTATGTAATTTCTTACTTTTATGAATTATAATGGAGAAAATGTATCCTAATATGTGATGAATATTTGTACCTAGGCAGATAGCTCTATTTTCAAGGGAGACTATCTGATTCTTGATAAAAATTAGATAAATTAGAAAATTATATTAGAGCAACCCCACCATGGAAGTGGAAAAGTCATGGTATAATCATAGTGGATTTGCAATGTAAAATACAGTAATAGCCCCGGGAGGGTGGGGCGTTACAACTTGATAGCTTCCTAGATATGTGACTCTGCACAGCCTCTACAATTTGCTCCAACTAAGCTCTATCATCTTCATGGATGCCTCCACATTTTGGAATCTCGCTTAAATATTTTGGAACCTCATTTTGTTGTTCTAGAATTGAGTTTGGGTTGCCCAAATAAAACTTTATAATGTTTCTTCAAGAGTAGGTTTCTTTGATTGAAAACACATTCCAGATTGAATCTGATTCAGATCATTGTTCCATAAAAAATTGGGATGACTTCTCTAACTAGAATTGAATCATCAAGGGGTGGTTGGTTGTAGAAATTCATCGCATTGGTTTGTCCTAAAAATTCTGCAAAACTCTGCCTAGAAGAATAAGTATTGTATGAATGACCAGAAATACCACAAATAGAACATACCTTAGTTGGAATTGGTTGTTTCTAGTTCATCACCTTGGAGCACATCATATTCATTTTCTTGGCAAGCTCAGATATCTGCATAGAAAGAGCTCAATGTTAGAATTCAATTCATACATTCCTTTGGACTTACCTTTAATACTCATCTATTGTGAGTTTGCTCCAAGCACCTCATGCAGTTCATATGTCTCCTCTAGGGTCATTTCTCCCATCTATTCTTCTACCTTGCAATCACAGCTCAGCAAAAAGAGAGAAAGAAATAATTAAAAATCTTAAACATAATACAACACTAAAAAAGAAAAATTATAACTAAATTAATCAAATCAATTTGGAACCATTCCCCGGCAGTGACACTAAAAACTTGATAACTCAAATTATAATTTCTTGTAAGTGTATGGATGTATAGCAATATAGTGTGCAATATAAGGGTTAATCCCACAGAAAACGACAAACCAACTTAATTAATCTTAGTTATTAAGTATATAACTAAATAGACTTGGAATAAAGTTTGATATAATTTTAGAAACTTAATAGAATAAAAGAAAATAAATAGGTAAAGATAATGCAGAGAGATTAACAATAAGAAGAAGAAGTCTAAGGATCCGATTTCACTAGATGACACCCCTTTACTAATGGAATGTTAGACTTAATGCCTCACTTGGGTTCATTTTTTTAAAAGTAAGCTTATTAATATTAGGTGTGTGGGTTTAAATTAAGCGCTTTGACTCGTTCCAATTACCTATGGTTTGTAGTATAATTGAGGTGAAAACCCATTAAGTTCAAGAACATAAGAACCAGATTAGAATAGTTTAGTATATGGTGTGTACCTTAACCATCTATCCTTCTCATTTAAGGGAGCTCATGGTTTAGAATATGGTGTGTCCCTTAACCATGCTTTGATAAATAATCTAACTCATAATATTGGTAATCAAGCAATAAAATAAATTAAATCATTGCAAACAACATCATGAATGAAATAAGATCATCTAGCATTAATCATATCCAGCAATTCATAATAAAGAGTATAAAAAATGGTTATATCTTCACCTTAGAAAAAGAGATTTAGTTCATAAGAGAAAATAAAACAACTCCTTGAGACAGGATGATAATAATGAAGAACATCTTCTCTCTTTCTTCTTTCTTACTTGCAATCCCTTCTTCTCCATGAGAAATCTCCTCGAAAAAAGGCTCCAAACCCTGAGAAAAACTCTAAAAATGAAAGTGAGAAGAACCTTTGAAAAACCTTAAGTTTTTCCTTAAAAAGAAATAAGATATGCAATTGCAGAAAAATTCGCAGAACATGGTCTGCCATTGGTGCAGGGGGGCTGGCTTGCTACCTGGCCATGGTGCTTCAGTTTTGGCTCCAGCGGCGCCCGCTAGCTACCTCTGTCTGTGTTACTTTTTCACATCTTTGTAGTTGTTTTCCTCTCCATCCTTTTAGCTTCTTCTTTTCCTTCCTTTTCCACCTTCAAGACACTTAGAAAATCCAACAAATAAGAATAAAAATCATCTAAAAGAGATAAAGCTTTGCAAATAACTAAGCTTAAACATATGCAATATAAGTGAATGAAATTCAGTCATCAGGTGTAGAGCATAATTGAGGTGAAAACTCATTCAACTCAAGAACATAATGAACCAAAATAACATGGTTTAGCATATGGTGTCTATCTTAACCATCTATCCTTTTCATTCAAGAGAGCTCATGGTTTAGCATATGGTGTCTTTCTTAATCATGCTTGTATACTCAATTTAATTCATAATATTGGTGATCAAGCAATAAAATAAATTAAATCATTGCAAATAACATCATGAATGAAATAAAATCATATAGCCATTAATAATCAAAATTGCACATAACAAAGAGTATCAAAAAGTTTACATCTTCACCCTAGAAAAAGAAATTTAGTTGATAATAAAAATAAAAACAACTCCCTTTGATAAGATTATCACAATAAAGAATATACTTTTTTCTTCCTCTTACTTACTTGCAATCTCTCCTTCTTCTACATAAGAAACTTGAAGAATTTGCCTCTCAAAACCCTTAAAAAGAACTCTCAAAATAGAAGTGAAAAGAAGAACCCCTAAAAACCCAAACTTCCTGGCTTAAAAACCCCCTTACACATTTAGTAGAAATTCTGCTAAAATTAGGGATCACCACTGGCTCCAGTGGTGCCACCTTGCTATCTGGGCAGAAGTTATCACAAATCTTGGTGCTTGCAGCACAAGGTGCAGGTTCACTTGTAACTTGATTTTTTGGCTCCTTTGTAGTTTTTCTTCTTTTCCATTCTTTGAGCTTCATCTTTTCCTTCCATTTTCTCTTCTTTTCCATCTTCCAAATACCTAGAAAAGTCAATAAATAAATATGAAATTCATCTAAAAGAAATAAGAATTTGTAAATAATTAAGCTTGAACATATATACTGTAAGCGAATAAAATTCACTCATCAATAACCAAGTAGACTTAGCCACAAATAAAGTGGACATAGCCATAATCAAATGACATTAGCCATCATCAAAGTGGACATAGCCACTAATCGAAGGGACTCAACTATCTTATATCTTTAGTTTGTTTTGGTCCATCCCTATAATTCGGCTACTAAGGTTGTGGAATTCATGATCACAAGGTATTCATCCATCATTGCAACCTAGACATCACAAGTTCTTCATCCACACCTACAAAATAAGTAAAATAGTCCCACATGATAGGCTGATCAAGCTTATTCACCTTTACTGAATCAAACAAAACCCTACCATCGGCCAGATCCCAAATATCTAAAGTAGTAATCCCTGCAAGCACCAAACCCCAAATTCACAATGATCATATTCTAGCAAGCATTCAACTCTTAGATACATAGCAATTTGATTCCAAGAGGTCTTCAAATACAAGCATGAACCACAACCATGCGTCCAAGCCTCAATAAAATAACGAAATATCAAAAACTCAATCAAATAACCAAATGGCCAACCTCAATCTAATAGCCAAACATTAACCAAATCCTATTCACATAGCCAAACCTAAACCAAAATTCCACAATATCCACATTTCCATATCATGATGGCATTATACCAAACTCTAGTCATTCTACCATCACACAAACCAAATGCCTCATAAGACATATCATGCAATTTCACATTACTCATACACAATGTTTCATCCAATAGTCCAATCATTTAACCTATAGTCCATAACCAAATTCAATATCAATTAGTTCCCAAAACAAGCATTCAAACTCAATTACATAACAAGTATATTTCCACTAATACCCAATTCCAAGCATGCATTCAAACTTTAGCCCATTCACATCCTTAACCCAACCATGCATCGAATTCTCAATCAAATATCCTAAAAATATACAAATTCATCAATTATAGTTTACATCATTTCATCGTAGAATACAATATCACTATAACACTGCAATTTCACAAATAACTACATGAAAAGGTTTCTAAATGTATACTTAAAATAATCCTTCTAATTCATAATATCAACCCATTACTTACAATAGCCCAAATATAGTCAAACAAATGGGATAGTCACTATCCCTATCCACAAATTCATTCAATCCAATTACTCACAAGTCAAGTTATTAATGATACATACATTGACATCTCATCATTTATAACAGCCATCTATATCCATAAAACACATGAAGCAACACTCAAAATTCCTTACATACATTCAATCAAAGAATTCAGTATCCAACAAAATTCACCCAACCATTTTGATCAAAGGAATCCAATGATTTCATCACAATTCAATTAAACAAATCAAACTGAATTCAGTTTACCATACTTATTCATGAAACTTATAGCTTTATCATTTCTAATTCCCAATACCCTGTGAAACAATAACATTCAAACATTCAACAAGATGCATGTAAGCATCACCACGCATCACTGCACTACTTTGATCATAAAAAATTCATATCGTTAACTATATACATAATCAAATCATCTTTGGGTTGTCACAACATCATCATATTCATTTCATATTAATGTCATCTATACAATATCATATCCATTCATAAGAATAACTTTTCTACCAAAAATTCTGAGTGCCTCTTTTCCCTTACTCATGCCTTCAACATAAAATTGACATTTCTCTTTCATTCCTATGTTCTTCCATATTTCTCATAAGTTTATAAACTCATATTGGCATGTCATTTTTTATTTCTTAAAAAAATTTGATGCCATCATAGTTCTCGGCTCATCTCTCAACTTAAACTTATCATACAAATAAGTTATTGGGCTCTAATATCATTCTATCATGACCTACCTTCCGAGGCGTGACCCGGCTCATTTCCCTTCATTTTCACTACAGCTCCTTCACTTTTAGGGTGGGGGTACTCTAATCCCATTTTATTACACCTATATTTTTCAATAATTTCTTTCCAAATTTATAAATTTTTTATGGGACTTCTACCAAAATTCAACATAGTCTCTCCTGAAAATATTAAGATCAACACCTAATATACATTCATTTATTAAATAAATTTCTAAAACTAATTGTTTATAATTTCAAATCATACATAAAACTATAATTTGAATAATTATCACTAAAATAATAAATAACTCACTATTCTGTCATAATTAACTCCACTAGCCCGACAACAAGATGACAATAATCATAATCCAACTCCATTTCATATACATTTTTCTCTATTATGACATGCCATTACACTACAATTATACATCATTTGAAATCATCTAAATATTCTTATACAAATACACAATGGACATAATAATATTACCATTATACAATTATCCAAATGGGATTCCAATCCCATTTTATCATACCATCAATCACTAGAAGAACATCTTCCATAACTCCCTTGCTTGACCTGTCCACTAAAAATTTAAATAAAAAGGCATGAGTTTGGGCAACTCAGTAAGTAGGCATAAGTAATAGAAATAAATAATAACCCATAATCAACAACATAACATGTTTCATCCAGAACATGCATAATCATGCTCAACATTTCAATGTATAAACATTCAAAATTCATTATCACAAATTCTCAATACAACATATACATAAGATTATCCCCAATCATCCAATACACAACATTTAGTCCTAACAGCGGTAAAGCATTCATATATTGTCTTAATCATTCATTCATCTCCAATGCCAAGATATTCTCTACTATCAACAACTCCTTGTCCATATCATAAACTAAATATCAATTATTTCAATCCAAGGAATATCCACTATCCCAAATAAAATCAAACAATGTCAGCCTTAAACAAATATAGGATATCCACTATCCCCAATCAAAACATACAAGCCCAGATTCAAACAAGTAGGCAATTTTATTCAACCAAAAAGGTGGTGGCCTACTTACATTGAGTGAATCACTATACACTCTTCTAGCTCCGTTTATTTTCATCCTTCTCAGATCAGCCTGTATAGAGCAATAATCCCATTCATTTACAATTGAAACTCTTCATTTATTTCAAACCAATGAATTATTATTTCTAGATATTATAAGTGTTCAACCTTAACCACAAGGCCATTTATAGCCATTAATTCCATATTAAACCATTAACATTCCATTATGTTCATTATAGTTTCAAAGAGCTTTTATTTCTAACAATAATTCCTTATCATTTAACATGAATCATACTTAAATAGCTTGAAAATTATTTAATTAAACTACGAATACAATTGATTCAAGCTAACATAGCCTACACCCAAAAATCCTCTTTAATCCCTAATTAGGGCATAATCACATATTCGATTTCACTAGTCGAATTCATCCATACATGTTCTAAAACATACTAATCATGCCATTAATCATTTATCCCATGATTAATTCAATAAAAATTAGGAAATTCCCAATTTCCACTATCCACATAGACCTCAAATTCCCATAAATCACAATTTGTCATCCAAGTCATAATAATCATTGTGTTAACTCATTACCTTATGAATTTATAATCATATTCATTAGTCTAAGCCCCAAAATTCATTATATGCAAGTTAGGTTCCAAACCCTAAAATTTGGAAATAGGGAATTCGATTGGGAGATTGGGCTTACCTTTGCTTACAAGCCTATCCATCCTTTCCAAATGAGGATTCTAGCTCCAAACTTCATGTAGCTCTATCCATTTTGTGGAAATTGGACATTTTTTCCATTACCCAACATTCAAACATCAAAACCCAAGTTAGAAGAGATGCTTGAGTGATTATTCATCTAAATCTCCATGTTTCCTATCAGAATCACCAAGTTTTACGCATGAACAGGGTTAAGGCAAGGCTAGGGCGTGGAAGAGGGAAAACAAAATGGACAAAAATGAAAACGAAACAGGTTTGGCCTTTAAAAAGTTGGATTTTTCAGGTGCTCCAGCACACCACCGGAATGATGTCGCGACATCAAAAAACTAGTGTTGATACATCAAATTGCTGATTGGCCAAAAATTATGCCTTGTTAAAGTGATGCCATAGCATCAAAATCCAGTGTTGTGGCATCTTGTCCCAATGCTGCGACATCAAAATCCACCTTGTTGGATGCCCATGTTTTGCCTCTTCTAAAGCTGTGCTGCAACACACATTTTCTATGTCATGATATCAACTTGCTACCCTCCATTTATTTTTATCTATTTTAAACCTTAACTTTTCTTATGTATTTAATCCCTCATTAATGAGTCATTATATAAATAATAAATCCCATTAAAGTACATAATAATTCTTCATTATGTATATTAAAGATCATACCAATAAATTATCCCCACGTCTATAACTTAACTCATTTCAACTTTTCTCATAACTTCACTTAATTCATATCAAATTTTAAATACAATTATATGTTTATCTTTCAAATCATCACACAATGTATAAATGCATATTTTGATTAAAAAATTTCTCATTTTCAACATCCTGAGTGTTACAGCATGGATATTGCATCTAAAACATTTCAAACATTATTCCAGACATCGATCTTCTGTCTACAACTTTTATCTTTTGACACTTTGAGCTTTTTCATATCCTGAATTTTGTTCCTTATGATTTCAGTCTTCGAAGGTCATTATCATTCTTTCTCTTGAGCAATTACATTTTCTTCCTTAATAAACAAAATGTAGATCTTTGTCTCTGATTTAATTTTGAAGGCATTATCCACTTTACTAAAGTTATTTCCCTATTATTTTATATTCATATCACTATAATACTAGGGAACATAACTATCAGTACCTTAACTATTCTCTCATATGCTTTTGCTCATCATCAAAACTTAGTTGGTTAATTATATTATCATCAAAATAAAACTAAGTAAAGGAGGTTTGGTTCAATAGTAATTATGCACAACAACTCCCAGCTGCTATATATTCTACTTCTATAATGGAAAGAACTACACTAGTTTGTTTCCTTGAAAACCAAGAAACCAATATATTTCCAAGCAATTGGCATGTTCCACTTGTGCTCCTCCTACCAACTTTGTACCCTCCAAAGTTAGCATCTGAGTATCTGATTAATTCAAAGGTAGATCCTTTTGGATAATAGAGCCCTAAATTTAGTGTGTCCACCAAGTACGTAAAAATTCTATTACTATTGTTAGGTGTGACTCTTTTGGACATGATTAAAATCTAGCACACAAACATACACTAAATAGAATATCTAGTCTCGATGCAGTTAAGTACAAAAGGGAACCAAACATACTATAAAATGTTTTTTGATCTATTAGTTTACCCTTGTCATCCGTGTCCAACTTGGTCGACGTGATCATTGGATTATTTGCTATTTTGACTTCTTCCATCTTGAACTTTTTAAGTATCTCTCTTGTGTACTTAGACTGACATATGTAAATTCCATCTTTTTTTTTTTAATTTGTAATCGAAGGAAGTAGTTTAGCTCCCCTATCATGCTTATTTCAAACTTAGCCTACATGATCTTATAAAATTCTTGGCAAAGAGTTTCATTAGAGGCACCAAAAATGATATCATTTACATAAATTTGAACAATCAACATAGCCATGTCATCATTTTTATGAACAATGTGGTGTCAAATTTTCCTTTCTTGAACTTATTATCATTAAGAAATTTAATCTCTCATACCAAGCTCTTGGACCTTGTCTCAAGCTATAGAGTGCTTTGGTAAGTTTGTAAACATGGTTTGGTTTATCATCTTGTTCAAATTTAGGAGGTTGCTCTATATATACAACCTTATTTAGATACCCATTAAGGAGTGAACTTTTCATCCATTTGGAATAGTTTGAAATTCCTATGGGATGCAAATGCAAGTAGCAACCTTATGGCTTCTAATCTTGCTACAAGGGCATAAGATTTCTCAAAAATCAATTCTCTCTTCTTAGGAATACCTCTTATCAATCAACCTTGCTTTACTTCTTACAACTAGTCTATTTTCATTTAATTTATTTCTAAAGACCCATTTGGTTCCTATCACATCAATATGCTCAATTCTTGGAACTAGTTCTCAAATTTTATTTCTTTCAAACTGGTTTAGCTCCTCTTGAATGACAATTATTCAATTTTCATCATTAAGGGCTTGATCCATGCTAGAAATAAAAGCAAACTGTCCACAAATATTGTCCCTAAATGTTCTTATCCCTACACCATCAAAAATATCACCAATGATTGGATCCCTAGGATGGGCATGCATAAATTTCAAATCAAATGGGTGTTGGAAGGGAACATTACCTTCATTACTAATAAGTGAATTTTATTCACTTTTATTAGTTAGTTCTTGAGATTTTTAAGAAATTTTTATGTGTGGTTGTGTGTTGTTTGTATTTCATTGCAAGAAAAGAAAGAGGTGAGGAAAACATATCAGATTCAAACAAAAAAAAAGGCTTCAAGGGAGTTGAAAAATGAAGATAAAGATTCAAAATGGAAGAAAATTTAGGCACCAGATGGAAGTATTGAAATGGGCAAGGAGGTAGAAGCTAGGGTGCCACAGCACCCACTAAGGATTCCTGAAGACCGTTACTACCAGAGGGTTAGTGGTGGTACCTTACTTAAGGTAGCTTAGGGGGTGGGGGGTGAATTGAGCTTTTCAAAATTTATGGTCAAGATTTAAACTTTGTTTAAATAAATTATTGAAACTCAAAAATGGCACAAAAGAAAATTTGTTTTATAGTGGTTTGCCCCAAGAAAGGTTCTTAGTCCACTTCTCTAAGTTAGTTTTACTTATTATACTCAAGTTCCAATAACATGTGTTCAAAGTATACACATGTTGCCAGCTAAATCTTACACTTTCAGTAAGTTTTTTCCTACTTGTTAAACTCAATACACACAAATAGCAAGCTCCTTTCATGCTAGAACAAAAATTAATAATGAAACTTGTATAAAGATATGCCTCTTACTTAGGTTGTTTGTGTACATAGTTAATTCAATGCAATAAATGATATATTAATTAAAAACATAAATTTCAAACTCTTTGAGATTCAATGTAGATGCAACTTTGATTGTAGTTTCTGAGTTGGGCGCAAATGGAGTTGAAAAAAATGGAAGAAAACTTTGATTTCTACTGTAAATGCTCTTTAATTCACTCAACTAATTCTTCTAGATATTTGAATCCTCTGTTTATACTCTAGGAAGATCATTTAGCCATTAATTGTTATTTTTGGCAATTTATTGACCATTTTACATTGTGTTTTCTACACTCCATGGAATCTACCTTGCGAGAGCACTTCAGACGATTTGAAGTTTAACTTCAGACCTTTCGAAGGTTGGGTTCTTTGTTAGTTACCATTATTGCATTAATTTAGAGCTTTGAAGCTCTTTTTCTAACCTTCTAAACTTCAACTCATATGAAACTGCATTCTAGCAATGTACTTAAGAACATCTAAAGTCATCCTTCAAGCTTTGAAGTTCTTTCTAATAACTGACAGTTTCAACTACTTCCAATGGCTATATTTTTGGGCCTCCAAAGCTCGATTCTTCCATTTCAAGTATCTTTTGAAAGACTTCCTTCCTCTGAACTAAGTTTTTGAAAGACTTCCTTCCTCTGAACTAAGTTTTTGAAAGACTTCCTTGCTCTGAACTAAGTTATGATTGATCCTTCTGACCTCTGAAGCATAGAATTCTTCTTCAGAACTTTTTCTGAAGCTTTTAGATGTGTTTTATTTCTTTTTAAGTTTAGAATAATTGGTCTTTGAGCATTTACTAGCTTTTTTTCCATTCAAAACTTAAATGTGATGAGTTTTAACTTGATATTACTTTATTTATGTTGTTCATCACTCTGAAATTACTTCCTTAATGTAGTTTACTTATTTTATTCATTTAGTTCTGCAACACTTAGGAATGTAACTTGTTAGTGTTCGCTACAAATTAAACTGCATGTGCACGGTGTCAATTTTTCTAATATAGTGATGAATGAGTGTCGTATTCGTAGGATTAGGCATTCCAATTACTCCATAGCTATCGTCATGAATAATTCAAACTTTTTATGGAAATCTAATAACCATGATATTAAATTAGAAATAAAATGGATAAGTTTCTAAAGAATAAATCAATGTATGAAGACTCTAGAGGTTTGATTTCATTTATACTTCATTCATAGTGTTCTCAACTCATTATCGATTAATCATAGCATTGGTTTATAAATTGAGAATCCTAATTCACTCAACCCCCTCTCTTGAGTGTTAAGCTAAGCATCTATTCCCAATATCTTCTTAATTTTGATATCCCTATAAAAATCTGAATAATGGGAATGTATTAAGATCTATGGTTCTCTACAAAGAATCCATAAAACATAAAAGTTCTCCTAAGTCATTTATAATTTTATGTTGTGATGTCTAGATCCTATTCGGGATTACCTCTCTCAAGTGTCAAACCCTAAATATGTGATCAATCAATAATGGCTAGTCAACTGAAGGCATTAAACATCAAGCATCATAAATAAACCAAATGGCAATGTTGATCAATCAAATCATTGATTAATCCATGAATTTCACAAAAACTCCATCTTCCTTCTAAAAATAGATAAATTAGCTAGACACGATGTAACATGAATTTATCCAATAAGAAATCAATAGCATCTTTTTTTAAATCCTAAAATTAATTCAAAATCAAATCCATAATTACAAAGATTGAGACCAATTGAAGTAAAGGAAACAATAGTAACAACATCTTCCCTTATTCAGCCTATTTTTAGATCCTTGTAAACCATCTCTTTTCCTTGATTATCAATACTTGATTTTCCCCTCTTCAAAATATCCTTCAAAACACTCCAAAAGAATCCCAAGAAAACCTAGCAAAAAGACCTTCCAAAACCTCCTCCATAGGTCCTTAAAAAGCCTCTTTCAAAACCTTAAAAACCATCACAAACAAAGAGCCGAAATCCTGCATCTCCCCTGGCACTGTGGCCCCCAATTTGGGCATTGCGGTGCCTAATGTGCTGGATAGAATATATAATCTGATCAGGGTTGGTGTCGTGGCACCAGTCTTGTTACCCTCCTATGTTGCCTCATTCTTGCTTCATTCCTCCTTTTTCTTCCATCCTTGAGTTGCATTTTTTTCATTCCTTACTTTAGCTCCATTCTTCCTCCATCCAAAGCACTTATAAAAAACTAATAAAATCATATGAAAAATATTTAAAATTCTTAAGAATGAACAACTAAATAAGCTTGAATAATATGAAATATAAGTGAATAAATTTTAATTATCAAATACTCCCAAACTTACTCATGTGCTCATCCTCAAGTAAAATAAAAAAATAAACTTCCCAAAAAGAACACAAGATACATCAATCAAGTTCATCATTCAAAAACCTCAATAAAATTAACATGGTAAAGAAGAAAATTTCAAGCTATCATGTGTGTATAAAATTTCAACCAGAGCATCATTCTTTCTACCTAAGATTCCAAGTGCATATGTAACAGTTATAGCTACTTCAATCTACATCACTTCACACTTAGATTTATTCATGTATCCAAGTAATACATGTTCAATGCAAATCCTATGAATTCACAAATTAAGAGAGAGACTAAACAAGATATGCATATGATGTTTTAATTTGTTTATTTACTTCTTAACTATTCTTGTTTTCTTTTTTGTGGGCTCTATTAATCTCATACTCCTTACATTTATCTTCTTTTGAATTCTTCAGAATGTGATCCCCCCAATTTCTTAGGTTTTATTACTACCATAACCCCAAGCTTATTTTCTTTTTAGGTCATGGAGATGTGATCCCCCCAAATAAATCATGAGTCTTTAATCATGTTCTTCTTTTATCTACTGTTTAGTCTCCACCACTAATTACAATGAATTCTAGAGTTCAAACTGAACTATGCATGCTTAGTCACCTAAATTGATACTAAATACTCAGTGACTTCAAAAGAAATGGCTATGTGATGAATGTGTATAAGAAATCTATAGTAATTAGACAAGTGATCAGTGAAGCATACAGACAATAATGATTTCTATCATTTTCATTATAACCATTGTTAGATATCTCTTAGATGTCATTGATTTTCTATGATGACCCTTGTTTAATTTATGCCTTCTATTTTGATGATGAATATACTTGGATGAAATATACTTTAATATGTGGTTTCATTGTTTTATGATGTAAATGTGTTGAAATGCATGTAATCAGGTTATGTGAAATGATGGAAAGAGTGAAAATAATTTTTTGAAAACAGGTTAAGGATGTAAGTCATAAAGTGAAGAAATTCGATGACGTTTTGTTCAACAACCTCGATGAATTAGGAGTCAGCGACATATCCAGCGAAGTTAGCAAATGGTGAACCTCGATGGATTCAAATCAGGCAAAGTTGGCCTTTGATGAACCTCGATAGATTAGGAGTCAGTGACATATCTAGCAAAGTTAAACTTCCATGGATTTCATTATTAAGAAAAACATAAATGGTTTGTCATAAAAGGTCAATGATTTTTGGGTAAAACATTGACGATTTTGGCATCGTTGCAAGCAGTTATAAGATTCAGAAATGAAGCAACTTTGACATTTTCTTTAACTTCTTTTGAGAGGTTTTCTCCCAGCAATTAAACATCTATATTAAGGGGAGATATGTTGGAAGAAAGAGTGTGGGAAAATAGTGAAGAAATTTCTTTTAAAGTGATCAAGATTATTAAGAGATTCTAACTTTGGTTTTGCTGGTGATTGAGCTTGGAGAATCAAGAGCACTAAAGTTTACTTGAGAGTTGACTTGGTTGTAAGTCTTTCATTCTTACATTCTTTATTGTGTTGAATGTACCTTAGTTTGGTTGTAAACCAAAAGATAGTTGAATCATTATAGGTTTTGTAAGTGAATCATCTATAGTGTTACCTGGAAGTATAAGTCTAGAGAATAGAGTTTCCCTACCACTGTAACTTTGGGATTAAGTTGACTAGTGGAACCCAAGTTTGTGATTGTGACCTGGAGAGTGGAGTAGGTAGGGAGTGCCAAACCACTATAAAATTTTTTTCTAAGTTCTTGAGTCATTGTCTTTATAGTATATTCAATCGCTTCCATAAGATTACATTAGTTTTGCCATACGGCAGGACCAACAAGTGGTATTAGAGCTTTCTTTGTATTTCTCAAAGTGATCCTCTATGGCTTCATCAAGTACAAATAAAAGTGGCAAGGACAATAATGATAGAAATGAAAATGGAAGCAGTGGATTTTCATTCTGATATACTAGTTTTCTAGAGGGATTATTTGCAAATAGACCTCCATATCTAATTAGAGATAATTATCCTCTGTGGAAATTAAAATGCAAAGTTTCTTAATGGGTTATAACATGTCTTCATGATGTATAATTGAAGATAGTTTTACAACACCTATAGGAAAAATAAGTACTTGGAGTGCTGAATAGAAAGAGAAAAGCTTAGTAAATGAACAAGCTAAAAGTTTGTTATATTATGCTATTTCTCAAGTTGAGTTTGAATGGGTGTCAACTTATAAAACTACAAAAGACATATGGGAGAAACTTTAAGTTACCCATGAAGGTACATCACAAATGAAAGAAATAAGACTGAATCTTTTAATGCATTATTATGAACTCTTTACGATGCTTCCTAATGAATCCATTACTAAGATGAATCATAGGTTTACCAAGATCATTAATACCTCAAAAGGTCTTGGAAAAGAGATTACTGAGAAGGAAGAAGTTTAGAAAATACTCAGATCTTTACCTAAAGCTTGGACTACAAAAGTGACAGCAATCAAAGAAATAAAAGATATCTCAAAGTTAAAGGTTGATGACTTGATAGGATCACTGCTATCACATGAACATGTCATCAAGTAGAATGAAACTGAATCAAAAGGTAAGAGATTTGTAGGCCTAAAATCCAATTCTGATCAATTTGATCTTGATGCAGGAGAAGAAGATGAAGAAATTGCTATGCTCACTTGTTTATTCAAAAAATTTCTTCAAACAAATAGCAAAATGAAGAACAGATTTGCAATGGCTCAAAGAGTACAAAATAAGAAAGGTGATAGAAAATTCAAAACTGAAACTTAAGTCAAAAAGGAGGAAGAGGAACACACATGTCATAACTGTGATGGAAATAGACATCTAAAGAGAGTATGGCCATCTGTCAAAAAGGATAGAAAGAAGAACCAGAAACCTTAGAATTTTGGAGCTTGGTGTGACAATGACTCATCCATCTCTGTGGATTCTGAATCTGAAAGTGAGGAATGTCATATTTGTCTAATGACACATGAAGATGGAGATAAAGAGAGGATGTTTTGAATGAGGTAAGTTATGATGAGTTCTTGTTTCAATTGCAAAAAGAACATACTGAATTTCTTGATAAATCAAAGTTGACAAATGAAAAATATGTAAAGTTGAAAAAGGAATTTCAAATTAAAAAAGAAGTGATACTTAGCATTCAACTAGAATTCAATGTTCTTTTTGATGAATATTCAAAATTAAAATCTAAAAATGATCTTCTAAAAAATAATTCAGAGAAAATGTTGGTTAAAAATCAAAAGTTGTATTCATATAGTACTTCCTTGAAAAATACAATCAATCAAATGAAGAACAATTGTTCATTTTGTCAAAACTATACAACAAATTTCAAAAGAAAAACTTTCAGTTTTCACAAAGGGCAATGTTGTTTTTGCAACAAATTTGAGCATGTTGCTTACAATTGTATAGTAAAAATATTACAAAACAATGGAATAAAATTAATTTGGGTGCCTAAAGAAACTTTTTTCCTACTTGAGAAACATGGACCCAAGATGTGGGTACAAAGAACTTGACGTTTTCCTTTTTCAAGTATACTTGACTTCAAGAATAAAATTCAGCTGGTACCTTGATAGTCGATATTCACATCACATGACAAGAAGCAAGCATTTGTTCAAAAGCTTATCTTTTCAGGATAAAGATAAAGCAACTTTGAAGATAATAATTAAGGAATAATAAAAGTGGAATGGTAAGTATTTCAAGTATGGATATTATTGATGTGTATTATGTAGAAGGTCTTAAACGCAACCTTTTAAGCATAAGTCAACTGTGTGATAAAGGTTTTGAAATTGTGTTTAAGTCTAATAAATGTATTGTTCACAATAATGTAGGAAATAATATATATTGTGGAAAGAGAAATGGAAATGTGTATACTTTGGACCTTAGTGCAAATCATGTAAAGTGTTTATTTGCAGTTGACAATGAGGCTATAATTTGGCATAAAAGTTTTGGTCATGCCAACATGTATACAATTAAAAAGCTTTTAAAACTTGATCTTATGAAAGGCTTACCAATAATGAAGATAAATATGGATCATGTTTGTGATGCATGCCAATTTGGTAAACAAACAAAAGTTTTTTTCAAATAAAAAAATATTGTTTCTACATCAAAGCCTCTTGAGTTATTGCATATGGATCTTTTCGGACCTACACGATCAAGAAGTTCAAGTGGAAAATAGTATGACTATGTAATTGTTGATGATTTTTCTAGATATACTTGGTACTGTTCTTAGGTGGAAAAGATAAATGTTTTGAGTTTTTCGAGAAATTTCATCACAAAGTTCAAAATGATGGTGGAACAAGAATTCTCTCAATACAAAGTTGTCATGGCAGAGAATTTAACAATATTCAGTTCAATGACTTCTGTGATGTACTTAGAATAACTCATAATTTTTCTGCACCTAGAACTCCACAACAAAATGGAGTGGTTGTGAGGAAGAGTAGAGTTTTAGTTAAAAAGGCTAGAACAATGTTAATTGATGCAAATCTTCCTCATAGATTTTAGGCTGAAGCTATAAACATTGCTATTATATAATCATTGATGTTTGCATTCATCCAATTCTAAAGAAATCTTCTTATGAGCTGTGAAAAGTAGAAGGCCAAACATTGCATATTTTCATTCCTTTGGCTGTAAATGCTTTGTATTGAATAATGGGAAAGATAACCTTGATAAATTTGATAAGAAAAGTGATGAAGGTGTATTTCTAGGGTATTCTTCTTCCATCAAAGCATATCGTATCTATAATAAGTGAACATACATAATAGAAGAGTCAGTCCATGTCAAATTTGATAAGACTAACTCTTGGCCAAGAAAGGTTGATAATGCAGATGATGAAAGTGAGAGATTTAATCTTCTTGAAACATCAATTGAAGCTCAGCAAGGATCTAAAGATTTACCAACAGCTAAGTCATCAAATCCACCTAAGGAAACATTCATGAAGAATAGGTAAGTGAAGGTCATTTATCTGATCCAATCTAGTCAGTTCATACTCATAAATATCTCCATTAGAAGATGTTATAGGAAATATGTATGATAAAGTAAGAACTCATAGCTCACTTCATAATGTTTGTGGTAATTTTGCTTTATTGTTTTACATTGTACCCAAAATAATAAAAGATGTCATCTTAGATGAAACTGGATCATAGTAATGCAAGAAGAGCTAGATCAATTTAAACATAACAATGTGTGGACACTTGTGACAAAAACAAATGATCAATCTATTATTGGTACAAAATGGATCTTAGAAATAAACTTGATGAATTTGGGATAATTGTAAAAAATAAAGTATGTCTAGTAGCACAGAGATATTCTCAAGAAGAGGGAATAGATTATGATGAGATATTTGCACCTGTTGCCAGACTTGAGGCCATAAGAATGTTACTTGCTTTTGCATCATTCAAACAATTTTGATTATTTTAAATGGATTTAAAAAGTGCATTATTAAATGGATATTTAAATGAAGAAGTGTATGTCAAACAATCTCCAGGCTTTGAAGATCATGAACATCCTGGTTATGTATTCAAACTCATGAAAGTATTATATGGTCTTAAACAAGCTCCAAGAGCTTGGTATGAAAGACTAAGTAGATTTTTACTAAGTAAAAATTTTCAAAGAGGTAAAGTTGACACAACCCTATTCATTAAGCATATTCATTCAGACATTCTTGTTATACAAATCTATGTAGATGATATCATTTTTGGTTCTACAAATGAAAAAATATTGCAAGGAATTTGAATATATGATGAAAAGTGAATTTTAAATGAGTACGATAGGTGAATTGACATTTTTCCTTGGACTACAGGTAAAACAAACTGATGAAGGTATTTTCATTTCATAATCTAAATACATTAAAGAAATGCCAAAGAAATTCAAAATGGAAAACTTAAAATGCATGCCTACCCTTGTGAGAGCAAGCATTAAAATGGAAAATGATGAAAGTGGTAAAAGTGCAGATCAAAGACTATATAGTAATATGATTGGTTCACTGTTATATTTAACTGCCAGTAGACCAAGTATTTTATTTAATGTGTATATGTGTGCTCTATTTTAGTTAAATCCAAAGGAGTCATACTTGTCTGCTGTTAAATGCATTTTTAAATTGTTTGTCCCATCTAGATAGTGCCTCAAGAAGGGGGGGGGGTGAATTGAGTGGTTCAAAATTTTTGGCTAGATAAAGATTAAAGTATAATAGTAAAGAAAAGACTGACAACATAATGCACTTAGACTAGTATTTTTATAGTGGTTCGGCCATTCACTTAAGTTCCTACTCCACTTCTCTGAGTTATCCTTACTTGCTAAACTCAGGTTCCACTAACACCTTCTTTGATCAGTAATCTCTTGATCAAACAAATACACCTATTAGTTTTTAAGCTCACCAACTAACTTATACAAATACCAAGCAAGTATTCTACTAACTTTTCCTACACACAGGCAAGTTCTCAAACTTGTAGAGTTATGCAAAAATAAATATGTACAAGTATTAATGCCTTTAGTAGGCTAATTTTGTACAAAGTTTGAAAGCAGAAAACACAAGTAATATGACAATAAAAGTAATAGGATTCAATCTCCAGAAGTGGTTGAATGAACTGCTTTAAATGCTTCTTTGAATGAACTATAGAGGAGTTGAAATCATGAAAGAAAAGCCTTAAAGACTTAGTAAATGCTCACTATTATTTTTCAATGTAAATTATTATCTTCTTTGATCTCACTTAACTTCTTTCATATTGAGGTCTCTGACTTCTGCTATGATAGGTGAGAAATATTTAATGTAGAGAAACATTCAAATTTAAAGTCGTTGTACTTTTAGTGAAGCTTCGAAGTCTATGAACCAACATTAAATCTTCTAAGCTTCTAAGTTATATGGAGTTTCTACATACTTCACATAATTCATCGTCTCTTTGGATGCACTGAAGAACATTTTTGGAGGCTCCAAAGTGGTGCGACTGTAGTAACTTGCATCAGGTTCGTGGATGTTGACTCTAAAGGATTTCTTTGTCTCCGAAGTGATTTTTTTGTGACTCTATAAAACAAACTCTTAACTCCTAAAGCTGTTGTTCATTGTCTCCAAAATGCCTTGTCAACTCTAAAGAACTTGACTTAGCTTTGAAGCTTGTACACTTGTGACTTTGAAGCACTTTAACTGTCTCTGAAAGCTTGGATTTTGTAACTCCGAAGCAACATACTTAACTCTGAAGTTCGTAAGCTTGTGACTCCAAAGTTCATTAACTGATTCCGAAGTGTTTGATCTCATGACTCTGAAGTAATATCATCTGTCTCTAAAGTGCTTTAGTAGCTTTGAGGCATCTTTCTTGGCTCTAAAGTGTTTTTGCTGAATCTGACAATTGTGACTTCATGGTCCTGAAGGGTTGTTCCTTTGTCTCCAAAGTTTTCTAGTGTCTCCAAAAAGCATTTTCTGACTGCAAAGTTTGTGATTTCATGACTCTAAAGAGTTAATCTCTTATCTCTGACATGCTTTATTGGATTTGAAGAGCTCACCCCTTGTCTCCAAAGTGCTTGAGTAGCTCCAAAGAGATGAATTTTAAACTCAAAACTGACTCCAAAGCTTCCTTGAAAACTTTAAACTTTTTGGATTCTTCTATTAAGTATATCTATGATTTATATACTTAGTTTTCTTGAGCATTTACTCGGTTTCTTCCTTTAAACAATATGAAGTTTATTCTTATAGATTAGTTCAAAAGTATTTCTGCAAGTACTTGAGAATAGACTGTTAGTACCTTAAATCATCAAAATCAAGCTTATTTTAAGAGTGTATGTTCAACGTTCTCCCCCTTTCTGATGATGATAAAACACTGAGTGATGTACCTATTAAAATTTATCTAACAATGAACTTAAAGCAACTTAATTTCATTGAAATTCTAATAGTTCAATGTAGCTCCCCCTTAATGAGTGCACAATACTTTAATCGTGTTTCATACAAAAATTTCATACTTTTAGTATAGCATATACATTTAGTACATCATACAAAAAATTTTCATACATTCAGTATATTTTCTTCCCCTTTTTTTCATAATTAAAAAGGTAGAAAGAAACAAAAATGAAGATGATTGATAGAAAACATAAGTTGTCATGACAAAAATTTATAAACATGATCAAAATTTCATATAGAAAAGATTCCTTATAGAGAGTAAAGATCATAAAAAAAATTTTACATCGGAGAGGAAAAAAATACAGAGGCAGCAGAATTAGTGGGATGATTTGGGTTTTCTCTTATAGGTTTTAGAAAAGGGTTTGGGTTTAGGTTGAGAGGTTGATGGTTTAGGAGATGTCTTGGGTCTTTTTGGTGGAAGAGATGGAATGAAAAATGGATCCTTTGGGATTGCTAAAGGGGGTTCATGAGTATATGTTATGGGTCCATAATCAAAAACATAAGTGAAATCGATACACTCTCTAAATTGTGGATCTATCAACTCAGGAAAGGCTATAGGAGTCCCTTTTAAGAGGGCTTCTGTATTGGCATTCATGTGAGCTGTGTACTCCTGATGGTCCATGGTTGTTCTAGAAAGAGGAGCCTTTTTGCATTCCTTTGGGGGTGGAATCCTCAGCTACCTCTTGGGTTTGAAGGAGGATGGCTGAGATGAAGGTGTAGAAGATGATGTTTTGGATAGTGGTTTTGGTTTTGGAATTGGAGGAGTTTTTCTGGTTTAGGCTTGGTAGAAGGTGGTGGTGAAGATTTAGGTTTTGGTAAAGGAGCTGGTTGAGACTAGATCTGCCATATCTTGTGGTGGAGAGAAGGATCAGATACCTGTGGATATGGAAGAGGAAGATCATCAGCAATTGCCTCTAGATTGGCAATTTTGTAAAATGAGAATTCTTCCTCAGTGATGATAAAGAGTTGATGAGGACCTGAGGGAGATGGAAATGTGGTTCTTGCTTTCTTTGAATTTGGGAGTATATGAAAAAGTCTCTTAGAATAATTTTGAAGAATTGAATATCTATTTGGAATTTGAATTTTGTGGTCCTTGGGAGTCAATGGTGGATTTGGAGGAAGTTGAATCCTATGTAGAGTGTTAGGATCCTCAAGTTCTAAGAATGGAAATTCTTAAGGAGATAGAATGATGGACTAAGAGAGAAATATCCTAGCAACTTCAGAATTGATCTTTGATTTGTTTTCAAACTCAGAAAATGTCATCCTAATTGGATTTGCAACACAAAGAAGAATATCAAGATTATCATTGAATGTCTTTGGAGGAGATGGTGGAGGACTTTGTGGTGGACTTTATGGAGGAGTAGGAGGTCTTCTCCACTTTGGACGAATTGAAGGTGTGTTCCATTTTGGAGGAATCTCTTCAATCCATTCAGGAATTACTTCTCCTGATTGAACTAGATCCATCCAAGTCCAATCTAGCCAAACTGTTAGCCCTGTGGGAAGAAAATGAATTGGATAGAGTGGAACTGTGAAATACTTTTCATATCTGACAATGGCTCTATGAGGATTGAAAAGATAATCTTCAGGCAGGTTTGAAGGGGCTTCAGTAGTTGGAGCTAATGATGGCTGTGATGAAGGGGAGGCTTGTGTTGAAGGAGATGGAGAAACAATTTCAGTAGGTTCACTCTGAGGGTTGAGCAACCTTTGGAATTATAGGAGATGATGAATGAGGAGGAGGGTGTGAGGGGGAAGACATCATTATGATGGAAGATTTGGTTCTAACTAGAGAGAAGTGATATGGAGGTGAAGAGAAATGAGTTGGAGGTGGAGACAAATGAGGATGATAAGTTTGATTTCTAAATAACTCTGCTACAGATTTTAGAGAGTCAAGTCGTTGATCATTCTTATCATCTCTCAAGATCATGAATGACATAGCAGCATTAAGTCTATGATCCATTCTATTCATTTGAAAAGCTAGAGTAGACAGAAAATGTTTAATATGTATCAATCTATCTTCTAGGTTGAGTGGGATAGGTTGTGTAGTGGGGATTGATGAAGTGGTTAGTGTGGTTGGTTGATGAGAAGTGGGTCTTATGGGCGATGGAGATCTGATGGGAGTGTAAGATTGGGTGGCTACTACTGCTACTTCACTTTCTCTTCGTACAGTCTCTTCTGATTCTTATATTCTGTCATGCCTTTCTTCTTCTCTTGGAGTCTCTGTTCTGTCCTGTTCCAAATTCTCTTGTCTTGCTATTCTCTCTACTTCTTCTTCTTCTTGCTCTGGTCTGGATCTCTTTAGCTATACTTCTCTTCCTGGCTTTTGTAATGCCCCGCCCACCTGGGGCTATTACTCCATTTTACATAACAAATATACATGATTATAACATGATTTTTCCACTTCTAGGGTAGGGTTTCTCTGATACCATTTTCTAGTTTACTTAATTTCTACAGAAAATTGGATAGAGTCTCTCCTAAAAATGGGGCTATCTAGTTAGGGTACAAGTATTCAACACTTGTGATAATACATTTTCTCAATTAAAATTCATAAACAAGAAATAAAATACTCCATAATTCACCTTCACACCACCCTTAACTCCATAGGCTCCTCCACCAGGACCGCGGCTGCATCATGATGGCAATGTATTCACTTCTCCACCATACTCATCTGTCTCCATACATCATCCATATCCTCCTACTCCATTATTACACTAACATGCCCATAAATTTCAACCATACATCATTGAATCTTTAGTACATAATATACATTATTAGACATGAATTAATTACAATCACCCATGTACATAAGATGGAAATTTCTCAATGTTAATATAATTTTAAAAGATTCATTCAGCTACTATGCTTCCATACTAACCTTGCCTTTTTTCTGGTCTTGACTTGTCACTTAAAAAAAATAGAATAAGAAGGCATGATTTTGGGCAACTTAGTAAGTAGGCCCCCTTTTGATTGAATATATGAGTGAAGGGGGCTAGTATGCACTATAGCGCCGGGTTGTTTCAGTTCATTTTCAGAGTATTTAATGTTCAAATTTTTTTAAGGGGTCAAATAGTGGAATTTGTTTATGAAATTTGGTATGCCAGTATTCAATTATATCTACTTCAATCAAATATTTTAATGTTTTACAAATAACATCATTAAATTGGTTTTTAATCAACCTCAAGGGGGTTACTTGGTAAGGTGTTCTGTCAGTGCACTGTTTATCCAAATTCCATCTAATTTTTCCTATTATTTTCAATGCAATTAATTCATGATAATACAATACATTAATTATGGTTGCATGGGGTAGGTAATGCATATTTAAAATCATGTAACTCATGTACAAAAATTTCAGATTACAAGTGCCCAAATTGCAATCATTCAAAGGAATCAAATTAAACTTAAAACGACTACCTGCTTACTGCATTTTGCCCAAACTCACACTTTTATTAAAATTTTTAGCTGACAGGCCAGAGGATGAAGCCCAATAGGGTGTTAGGTTTCATGATAGGGCTAGGCCATGACACCATTAGAGGCTTTACTACTTTTCATGATGCATAATGACGTATATTATTAGATGGATTTTGGATGTATATTAGACATGTATCATTATTTAGTTGTACAGTATGTCATTTTATGGTGTGGGTGTATATGATTTGATAGTTACGCTACAGTATACCCCGAGTTGGTCTGTGGTGCTATGGTGATGTGTGTTGTGGAAGCGACAGTTATATGGTTTGTGTAGGAAATGGTAGGGCCTAGAGGTGACCATATTATATTTGCATATTTGAGGGTATTTGTTATATAATTATTGTAATTTAGCATATTATATATCGAACAATAGTGGTAAATCAGGGAAGACATTGTCTGGATTTCCTCTAAATTTACCACTAGTGATGCTCTAAAGAGGAGGGGCATTATAGCTTTTCACTGATCCAGCCTTGTGAGGTTTTCTTGAAACCTATCCTCTTCAATGTCTTATCATCACTTGTGTCTAAGTTTCTTGGAGATTCTCTTTGTTCCTCAGATAAACTGACACTTGCTTCCCTCATTAGCTTAGTTAGATCCATTCCATAAGGGAGAGGAAATCTTAAAGTGCTCTTACTAAATAAATGTGATCTGACATCAGTTTTGCCAGATCCACCCTCCTTCTATTCATGAGAGCCCATAGTATTCTTCCATCCTTCTCTGACACACCTCCTGTGGCTCCCTTTCTTGGATAGATATTGTTTATTACCATCATGTAGGCTAGTTTAAGATTTAAACTCAAGTGACTAGAGTGGAGATAATTCTCTCTCATCAATTTTTGCTCTAGCAAAATCAGAGAAAAATCTCTGTCTGGTTGGCCATTCTAGTTCAACTTCAGAGGGAGATTAAAGCACCTTCTCAAACTATTTGTAGATACATTTTCTTGTACTTCTCCTATCCATGATCTCTCTATCCTAATATTAATGTTGCATATAAGAGCTATGACAAGTCTCGGATAGAAATGGTCTCTGAAACTTATGTATTCTGTCCATCCTTGGTATCTAAACCAATCACATACTTCCAGGTTCATGCCATTTTTTCCAAAAATATAAAAATTAAGACTCTTCCTTTGATAATTTTCCTATCATAATTGATGGCTCAAATTTAATACCTCGCAAGTGCACGGTCAATGTATAGTCTAGTGTGCTTATGCAAGGGTCGATCCCA
>JAYJMB010002161.1:0-15646 GCA_036873735.1 Pouteria campechiana
CCGTGAGGCCAGAGAAATTACTATCAGTGGATTGAATTTGTTATTATTATCTATCAACATTAATGGAGAAAAAAGTTATGATCCAAAAATAATCTCTTCCCCTCAACAATCGAATTTCACACCAATACCAACCAGGGAGCCTCATTTTTTCATGAAGAAAAGAGAAAAGCCACCTCTTCCATTGACATGTTGACTGTGGAATGTGAAACTTCTGAGAATCCAGAGAAATCTGAACAACGTCAAAATTAACAGATGGGGACAAATAGCAATTTTTGAATATAATATAGGCACAGATTTAGTTCAAAAGGGTAAGCTAGTTCAGTCTAACCAGCTCATCATCATAATCATCATCATCATCATAGCCTTCCCGAACACTTTTAGCAAGTAGCTTTGGTGTAACAGCTGCTATAAGTGACTCTGAAAAATGAAGCAATATCACTTTTAGCATATGTCAAAAACTAAAATTCTTCTATACTTCTTTTCGAGTTTATTCTCCTCGAGAGGATCCTTTCCGTTTCTCCTAAAGTCCTCACCTTCTAGTTCTACAATACTTCGTTGTTAGAACCTTCTCGTTCAATATCAAATTGGTACCAAAGCTGAAAACTTGTTATCAAGTGTCTCACAAATCTGTAACCCTGGATCCGCATACCCCATCCACACTAATCACCCACAGCTCACATCCGTTGTCACCATACAATCAACCCACTATCTCGTTTCTGCAAGCCATCATATGCAAGCATCTGTCCATACACAGCTTCTTATGGAATAGGACTTTTGTTTTCATCTTCAGCCTACCCAAATCAGCTGTGTCCACTGATTGCATATCATCATCCAGAGCTGCTAGTGCATCTATCATCAACAAACATCAGATCGCATGCTCACATTCAATAGCACTGCATATCCTCACTAACTGAACAGAAAAGGGAGAATACTGACTCTACAAGCCATCCAATCATCATTACAAAATCAACTGGCATATGCTCACAAAAATTAAGTCTCTTGTTTGACCTTACAGTTGGATCAATCAGAAGGGCACCAATAGGTGAAAAAGTAGGGAGGGCAAATCCACCCTTGGCAATTCAATGAAGTTTCCCCATTTTACCAACACTGGTACAAGCTATTGTAATCAAAATGGATGGAAATGAATTCTCAGCGAAACTGATGAAATCTTTGATTTTATTAACTGGAAGTGTAAAAATACAAAATCTTCTTATGATTTGATAAGGAACCATACAACCTATGGCCTCAAATCAAAATGACTATATACATTTGGATTCATTCTAAACTCTTAAAAAAATACTGAAAACGAAATTAAACTTTATACATTTGGATTCATCCTGATTTAGTGAGCTAATGCATTCGCAAGCTGAAGGAAGGTGCCTCTACCTATAAGTAATAAAATTTTTATTAGAACGTGTCTATAATATGAGCAGACAACTAAATGATTCAAACAAATACCATATGAAAGTTCAAACCATATCCATAATGATTTTTGGATGCCTGCTTGATTTTGGATTTCTTCGACGTCATTAGTGATCTCAGGGCTTTGAAAAAGATGAACGTCGATCTCATGATGGGCTTCATCAATTCCTTCCACTAATGGGAGGAGAGAACCGACCAATTCAATGGGATGAGAGAGGGGAAACAAGTCACGAGAGGTCGTGGAGAGAGCGGAACTCCTATCGGGTTGAGAGAGACAAACATTGATCTTACCAACTAAGTGTTTTCAGCCTAGCCGCCCTCACCATTTTCTTTTGCCAAAGGGGTTGGGTTGAGAGAGAGGAGAAGTGCGGCTTCTGGTTTTCAGCCACACTGAATAGGAGCCAAACAGCCAAAAGTACTTTTTGGTTTTTTGAATTTGGATGGTCAGCATTCACCCCGGCCTCACGAACGGTTGGATCACTCAGTTGCTCCCAGACATCCTAACAATCGAGTGTTTTTAACCATTTTTCTATATACATACATACATATACATATATATACATATATATATATATCATGATAATGATGATGAATGAGTTACTAACTAGAGTCCTCACTGATTCAAATTTAAAAAGGAATCAAATTATATATAAGATAAAAATGAGTAACTAACTAGAGTCGCCACAGATTGGAATTTAAAGAAGAATTAGAGTCTTATTTTGCACTCTCTAAAGGAATTGATCTCGGCTTACAATCTGCTTCCATAAGGAATCTGAAATAGAAGATTCTTTATAGACATCTTATGATCTATTTCAATGTAAATGAATGCTTAAGCTCAAGAGGGATGATGGGTAGCATCTGGAATTACTTAATTTCCAACTCTTTTTCTACTACCATGTTGCTGGAAAATAGATTTTGTTGGAGGAGTAAAATGAAGGGGAAAGTAGTTGTTGTTTCATGAATTGGTGGGTGACTTCCTTTTTAAAATTTGTATTTCTTTGGACTACCATAACTACAACAAAATTTTTTGTTAAAATCTAACCATAATAGGTGGCATCTATGTATGTATATATACATTCTTATCTTTGCATTAAAACTTTAAATAAAATTTATAAATATTTTCTATTGAATATATTTACTATATAAATAATTAGTTATAAAAATGTTAGCAAATTTTAAAAATTCTATCTACATAATATTATAAATAATCATTCAAATATTAGTTTTTTAATGTAATCCAAATCAACATATAAGATAATGTAATTTGAGAATTATTTAAATAAAACTTAAATTATATAATTAATTTTAGAATATAATTCAATGTAGAAAGTATTATCCATTTAATTATCATTTATATATAATTATTATAATATATAATATTACATTATTATTTATGTTACAATCTAGCTAAAACTGATTAAATCATTTAGCCTATTTATGTTATTTAGAATTTTGGGTTATTTGGATTAGGATATGATGACCTCAAGGATTTTGTTTTAATGATTAACCAAATTTATTAATGACTTAAATTAAACTAATGAAATATTGGTGGGATTTCTGATTTCAGAGGAAACTTTCAAAGAATAAAGCATGTTCAGAGGGATACTCTGAACACCTTAGAGGAAGCTTCAAAGGTTCTAAAAATGGCATCTGGAAGGTTTAGAAGGAAGAAGGAATATGTTCAGAAGCTTCAAAGTTTGTCCAGAATGAAGAAGAAGCTCTAGAGGATGCTTCAGAGGTCGAAAGTAGGATGCGCTCAAAGTCAAAGAAGCTTCAGAGGTAACATTATGATTTAAGATAACGCATCCAGAGTTTAGAGAGAATTTCAAAGGCTCGCAGAGTCATATTGTGCATTCTGAGTTTTCAAGGGAGAGCTTCAGAGATGCACCCTGACCTTCAAAGCAACTTCAGAGTTGCTTTAAAAGAAGAAGAAATGTTCAAAGATTCAGAACATCTTCATATGTTCTAAAGATGATGTTTAAACTTGAACAGAAACTTCAGAAATGACGCAAATAAGTTTTATAGCTTTAGAGGTATCTTTAAATTCACTTCAGATGGGAGAGTGAAGCTTCAGAGGTCGAAATATAGCCATCAAAAAAACAATGCTTAAAGAGAACTTCAAAAGTTCTGAAAGAGAGCTTCAAAGGTTTTGGGAAATATAGACATTGGTAAGGGTAGGGAATGTTAGAAGGGAAAAAGGCGCGAAACAATGTTAATTAATGAGCTCCAACCTTTAGAGGCTCTAAAGTGTAACTTCAGAAGCTCTAAAGCAGTATAATGAGGCAATTTGTGCTAAGTGTTAAAACACAGACTTAACGGTCAAAAAACCCACCAAATGAGGTCGTAACAGCTAGAAATTTTTAAAATATTATAAATAAGAGTTTGAAAGAAGAAATAGAAGATTCTTGAATGGATTAAACATGAATCATTCTTAAGAACTCAATTGCAGACGACACATTCACTTCAACAAGCCTCAAGAAACAAAGTACTTCAGAGCTACATCTTATCACAAAAGAGGAGAATGAAAAGCATTATAATGTGGTTTATTGTTTATCATTATTCTTGAGTTTAAACCTGTGTACATTTAGGCCTAGTTAGAGGTAGTTTCTTGTATACTTATATTTATTATATTGAATTTCTGGTTAGCTCAGGAAATAAGATTGTTGAGTTACTAGTAAGCTCTTGTATCTAATTTATAGAGTTTTTGGTAAACTCGGTAAAATCAGATTGTAAGAGTTCTTAGTTAGTTCATGAAAACTAAGAGATATGTGATTACACACATTGATAATGGAACCCAAGGTTGAAAAAATCTTGGAGAGTGAAGTAGGTGCCAAGAGGGCCCGAATCATTATACTCACTTGTGTTTTTATTGCTATTTGTGCTTATATGCTTCTATTTCATTTGATTTTTTACACTTGCACAACCCATCTATTTTCCCTGTCTCTCTTGGATTTATGCTTTTTCATATACCCTGCGCATCATAGCAAGGTCGAACCCAACAGGGTATTTGGTTCTCAACTTTGGGTTATTTGGATTTAGTTAATTCTGTTCGAATTTTGCGTTATTTGGTTTGGGTTAAGGATAAATCGACCCAAACCATATTATAATTTGGTTCAAGTTGGACTCAATTTACAATACTCAAAACCCAAAAAAAATCAACTGAAACCATTTAAAATTTGAGCTATTTGAGTCAGATTCGGATTAACCCAAATTGAGTTACACACTTAGACCTGGATTCTGCATTCCCCTTGTTATCTCTCACCATGTTAAAGCTATCAAGTAAGGATGTGTGTCCTTGACAATTATTGCCTTGAAAATCGACACCTCCAATTATAAAAGATATATTTGGAATAAAACTAATGCCAACAAATTGTCACATTATTTAAAATGATTCTACCTTGTAAGTTTTTCAAATACTCACATTTGTATCCAAAAACATATTCCAAAATAAATGTGTGAAAGATTGCAGCTATATGTTTAGTTAATTTATTGATTTTTTTTATTGTATAAGAATTAATAATGCATATATGAAGTTGGCAAATCTTCTAAACTCATGAGTTCTAAACTAAATTAAAATAACACACTTAATAGATTTCATGTTTTGGTAGCCAACAATCAATTTCAAACTTGTGAAAATAATATAGAAGTTAGCATATTGCATTTATCTCATATTTAATTTTTACCACCTTATTTGCAATAAAAAAATAATATAAAATCTTTTCATCTAGTGGGTGGATAAGAGAATTAGCAGCGTAGATAGTGGTTATGCATTAATAGCTACAAATATAGGGTTCTATTTCAAATATCTAAATGATTTACAAGATAAGATGTTAAATAATAGCCTTTGTACTATCATGAAATTACAATAATGATCAAAGTAAATGCATAATTGACATATCTCATTAATAGTAAAAATCTCATTAAACTATAATGAAATTATAGGGAATATTTTTTTTAAAATTTCACATATGGGTCCATAATTTAATAGTTAAAAATCAAAAGTATTTCAAAAAATCATATTTACACAACATAAAGTGCTTAATTTATGATATTTAAAGATTACGTGTTTATATATTATTTTTTGTTAAATTAACTACAATATGAAATTCACTTCTTTAACAAAAAATGTAACCTAGTCAATTAATTCAAATCAATTACAATAGTTTGCTAATATTAATGTCTTTTAATATATTAATAAAAGTTCTTTTGCTATTTATTTTATCATTTATGTGACGCCCTAGTCTAATATTATCATCAAATATTAACACGCACAATAAGCATGGACAAGGACATCATCTTAACAAAAACTTGTCATCCAATTAACAAGTCTAAATTTTCACAGAATTTATTTGTAATTAGAACATATAATAGCCTGCCAAACCATCTTCTCAAAATCATAGTTAGCAAGATGACTTATATATTTGTTCAATCTTAAAATATATTTCATTGAAAGTTAATAAACAAAATTGAGTTATTATAATTATTCACATGTCGCAATCTGGATACAAATATTTAACTTTACATTAGGTATAATAACTTAAATGGTTTACATTTTATAAATCAACACTACTAAGATCCTAATATTTCCCTATACTTGACTCTCTTTTCTCTTTTTGACTTCCGAGTATCGAATGGAGTCCATTTTTCTGCATAATAACTAAAACAAAACAGGTATGAGCTTTAGAGCTTATTAAGTAAACAAGTTTTCTTTAAATTCATTCCAAATCTTTTAGTCCAAGATTCAATCAATGTATGATCATTTGTACTTTTAAATTACAAGACTCTAATTGGGTATTACCATTAGGGGTGCAACTCGATTTGGGTCAGGTCGGTTCTTAGTCGACCCTACCCTAAGCCTATTTATAAAAATCCTACCCTACCTTATATTTAGGTTGATTTAGTATAAGGTTGACTCTACCCTATATTTTCTAAAATCGGGTTAGATTAGTTCCAGATCAAAATTGGTTCTTTCAAAGTTTATTTTAATCAAATTATCAACCAATTATATAGTCCTAACTATGTATAATCTAGGCATGAATAGAGATCATTTTTTCAAAGTAAAGAAAATGTGCCACAAAATACAAAATAAAAATAAATTAGAATTTATGAACCATCTTCAGAAAAAATCATTAGTGACAAATATGAAAGTTTGGACTTATATTATTTCTTGACACTTTAAAATGATTATCTCATATCCTTTTGAAAGAGATTCAAATATACAACTCTTCAACATCAATCATGTATTTTTCTTTTGTCCTAAATAATACCAATGTAGATGCATGAAATAAAGCAAGTTTTAGTATTCTATATACAACTTACTAACTAATATAATAGAACCTATTGAGTAATCTTTAAGCTTTAAAGCATAAATGCATGTACTATATAATAGTATGAAATATACATACAATCATGAAAATAATTAAAGTTGTGTTAGCTTATTAAGTTTTTTAGTATTTTTTTAATAATTCATGAGAATTGATTTGATTTAGATACCCAATACCTTGAACCGAACCTATCCTAAAAATGAATGTGGGTTAGGAAGGTGGAACCTAACCTACCCTATGGATGAGAAAGGTGGAATTGAATTGTCACGCCTCGCCTAGGGGGCCTATACGTTTCCACATTAATTCATAATTTTTTCATTTCTAAGAGAAATCTTCTATGAAAAAACTGGCAGAGTTTACCCTAAAATATGAGACTATACACCTTTGCATTTATTTTCATATATAAAACTTGAATTTAATAATCTTAAAACAATAGCATAATTACTGAACTCGCCCAACTTACCCACACATGGCCTAGAATCTGAGTCACCCGTGATGACAATAAACATGATCAGAATGTTACTTTATTACAATTACATCATAAATTACTTTATTACAATTTTGAATGAATCTACACATAATACCGACAATTTTCAATTTGAATTTCTATAACATTATAAAAATCCTCATCTGTGGGCTCCCTTGCTTGACCTGTCCACTAAAAATATATAATAAGGTATGAGTCTAGGCAACTCAATAAGTAGACAGGTTAAAATAAAACCATAGTCAATAACATAACATGTTCACTGTAGAACATGTATAGTCTGTTCTCAACACTACAATTTACAAAATATTTCATGTCATTTAACTTAATCATATCCCTCATGATCCATGATCCACGATGGAGTTCAAAGCAATGTAAAGGTCTTAACATTCAATTCAATAACTGGTTAACACAACATATACATCAATTATATATAACAACACAAGATACTCTCTACCCCTATCGATTTACATAGTTACAAAATATGACAATCATCTTTCTAGACAAAATCCATATGTGTAACCTCATACTTTATTCCCCTTTTATCCACACATTCATTTAACAGGCTAAACTTCATCTTATATACAAACAAGGGATATTCTCTATCCCCCAATGATTATACAGTTCCAGACTATAATAAATATTAATCAATATCATATCATGGAGAGTCGCATCCATGAATGTCATGTACTCTCATCTTATCTTGAGATGTAACAAAACAAGCATATATATTTTATTAAAATCATGAGATATCCACTATCCTCATCCATGCACACATATTTAATCACAATTCATGGGATATTCGCTATCCCCATCTTACAATACATTCATAAAAAGAAGCCTACTTACATCATGGAAGTACCCTTTAACCATCCTCAAGTTTTATGTTTCAACCTTCAATTCAATGTTTGGTTAATCCTACACATACAATGACTTCATTTACTTAGAAAAATTATTTGACTAATTCATAAATAGTTCTAGAAAAATCATTTGACTAATTCATAAATAGTTCTATATCCCCTCAAATGCACAATGACATTTAGTTTTTAACCATAGGCTGATCCATACTCATACATTTCATAGAGTAAATACACCGTATTACAAACTGCAGTAGAACCAATCAATCATATATGATTGCTTAGGAATACGTGTTCTCAAATACCTTATAAGCATTCTTAGATTAACCATTTCCATAGCAAAACAAGTGAGAGGACTTTCGAGGGAACTTTCTTCTCAATAGCTCATGACCATAAAAAAAGCATAAATATCAGTTAATTCACTTCAAGAATCAACTAATCAAGCTTCTAATTCCATCATTTGGCCATTCCAATTCATTATATACTAACCCCCTTTTTAACTTGCACTTAGGTTACTATTTTACCTCAAAGGCAACCTTATAACTATAATTTCTTATGTCTAAACCACCCTAACATATTGTAATTAACCAATTCATCATTTTTCTTTTGGCAATTTTGTATAAATTATAAATTCCCAAAATTCCATTGTTCACCAAACCCTAACTTAGCATAAATTATAATTTTTCATGTTGAGTTCACCTTAAAAACACTACAATTCACTAATTAACTATTTCTCCCATGATTATTACACAGAACTCAAATTTACTATTCAAGAATGGGTAGAAACCCTAACAAAGCAAAAACATCAAATTGAATGGAAGCAAGTTGACTTTCCATCAAATCCATATGTGGCTTCTTCCTTAGTATATGAATCCCGCTCTAAATCTCCAAGATTTCCCATCCTTTGTAACAAAACGGATCTTCTTCTTCTCTCCATCGCCCACACAATGAGTTTTTTCAGGTTGTGGGGAGCATGGATAATGAATCAAACTCTTAAACTAAGATTTTCTTCAACAAAATCAAGCCAAACGTGGTTTAGGAATAAGGGATTGGGTGTGGGAATAAGGAAAATAGAACGGGAAAGGGAGAATCAAATGGGCTAACCGGAAAAAGTCAGTTCAATGACTTATAGTGCCGACTGGCGCCATGGTGACAGAAATTCTGGTCACTGGCCAAAGCAAGCCATCTCGATCCATGGTGCCAGTTATGGTGCCGCAATGCCCAGTTCGCTGACTCCCCTTTTCCATCTTATTCGCCCTGTTTCTTCTCCGCTTTAGCCATTTCTCTTCATCCCTTTTTGTCATGAAATTTCCCACTTGATATGCACATATAATACATAAAAATACACCTCAAATAATTGGGGATCACACCATATAACCATTTACAAATGCTTTTAATTGGTACGAGCTACTTTAATTTATATAGAATTAACACATACTTGAATTATTTCATTTCTAAAAAAATTTCTCCACTCAATTCATCACTATAATTATATTAGAGGCAACTACAGTGTATTCAGGAATATCATTATCCAAAATTTAATACCTTGTATGTTAAATGAACTTGTAAAAAATTGGGTCAGTTTTGGTTTTGTAACGACTCATGACTACACTGTTGAGGTATTGTCCGCTCTAGACCATTACAATACTCACAATTTTGCCCCTTTGTGGTTATCGCTCATACAATCCCTACAAAAGAAGCCTCATAATGACTTGTCATAATTCATACTCAAACCCCCAATGTTGGATAATGGAAAATCAAAAATCAAAATTGGATTTTGCATCTGATCAATGTTGTCCAGATGGGTTCAGCAACCATGACCAACCATCAGGCCGCGGTAGCAAGTAGCTAGCATTGGCGGCGTCAGATCAGGAGACAGATAGAGGTCAACAGTTGCTCGAGGAATCTGATCAGCGACGGGCAGCATCGATAATAGAGCGGAAGATAGTAGAGGCGTCAGTAGATAATGAGAAGACAACACTAGCGACATGATTGACGTATCAAATCCATATCCATTCAGCTCGAGCATGAAATTCGGTAGTGAATTCTCTACTTCTATGACTCACAGTGGCACTCAGCAGATGGTTTTGCTATTGAGCCAAGACAGGGAAGCTTAAGTGCTGAGGTATAGGGAGAAGCGAAAGAACCGCAAGTTTGAGAAGACAATCCACTACGCGTTGCGTAAGGCCTACATTGAGGTTCGACCAAGGATCAAAGGAAGGATTCATGAAGCAGACAAAAATAGTGGCAGAGACTTTATGGTCAAAGCGGATTGACCATCTGATAGTCATACGATGGCAGATCTAGAACAATAGCAGCGAAGAAGAAGGGCAAACAGCGGCTCTGTTCTGCATTTTTTCAGCAACTGAAGGGGACATTCCACTACAGCACTGCCTGCGTCAGAGTCGGAAGAGCAACGCCAATTCCTTGCCCTATGTAAATCACCCAACAGATGGTCAGACGACGATAACCTTGTCAGCAGCATCCACACTTTGGCAAACACTCGAATTGCCAAGTGTGAGTTCAAAGAGAGGAGTTCGATTCAGGCTGGCAGAGAATGATGTGTCATGCAGCCAGATAAATGGGCAAACGTCTTTAACATCTTGTGCAGATAATGTCGGGTGACATGCCATGGAGTTAAGGCAGTGTTTTATACATGCAACCAACAAACCAACCAGCATGGCCTACAATCGAGGTTATTGCTGACGTGCTGAGTAAATGAGGGATTAATTGCGCCATGAGTTGTGACACTAAGGCCACCTCTCAGCTACACAAATGTATGAGAATGATTATCCAAATCATTTTTTTAGAAGCTGAAATTAATATATATGTATGAATACATATCAACTCTAAATGATAGATTTTTGAAAATATATTAGGGTATATAAAAGGTTATATTGGAAAAAGAATTCATTTTGTGACTTATTCATACATAAATTAATTGCATGGTACACATATTTAGACATATATGCAATTAATTAGATTTTTGGTAGTCTATATTAGTAAAAATATTTTAATTAAATTAATGAAAATACTATGGGCAAGTAGGAATTCCAAAAATACCCCGAGTGTGGCAGTCAGGCCTCTTCAAAGGCATGACAGTCAAGCTCCTTCCCAAGGCGTGACAGTCAAACTCATTCCAAAGCATAACAGTCAGGCTTCTTCCAAGGCATGGTAGTCAAGCTCATTTTAAGGCGTGGCAGTCAGGCCCCTTCCAAGACATGGCAGTTAGGCTCCTTCCAAGGTGTGACAGTTAAGCTTCTTCCAAGACGTGGCAGTCAGGCTCCTTTAAGGATGTGGTAGTCAGGCTTCTTCCAATAAGTGTCAGACAGGCTCTAATTTCCCAAAATGCTCCTACAGGTGCAACCAAGGCATATTTTCCAAAATACCCAAAATACCCCTATAGGTGCAACTAAGGCATATTTTCCAAAATGCCCAAATTGCCCCTAAAGGCTAAAATAACTATAAATACCCCTCATCTAGCCTTGAAAGGATATAGAATTTCTTTTGAAGAAGCTTGGAGGAGTCTTCAAAAGGCAGGTGCCTGAGGGCACTTTGCTATAGCCCTACCATGATACACATGTGGGTCCCACCTATGTTATAGTAATGGTGGGTCCCATATGGTTAATCGACAATAAGATAATATTGGATTAGACCACATTAAAATTTGTTTAAACACTAATTAAACACCATGCAGTGTTACCCTGTAAATGCTCAATAAATCAGAAAAATCATGATATTATCTTAAATTAATTAATAACTATCGTTAGTACTAATTATTATCATTAGTACTAATCATGATTAGGCTTAATCAACTCAAACTGTAATTAAGTTTAACATATGCAACTTGGATCTTTGACCTCTCATAATATAAATAACAGAGATCGTCCGCTTTTAGTTTTCCATAGGATATTAAAAAATATCACTCCACAAATTATTCAAAAGCCTAAGTCTAGAACTAAGTCACTAAGTCATGACTCACCAAGTCAAACCTTAGCAAACATTATTCACCAAATCATTCAAAGGCCTAAGTTTAAGATCGAGTCGCTGAGTCACAACTCACTGAGTCACTAAGTCATGACTCATTGAGTTAAACCTTAGCAGATATCATTCATCAAACTAGCCAAATCCAGTCAACCTGGCCAACTCTTCCTAAGCTTCTCATGGGTAATTGAGAATATCGAGCCTAATTCAATCATCTTAGTCTCATTCTTCCTAAACTTTTTATGAGCAATTAAGAGAGTCAAGCCAAATCTAGCTTACCTAGTCTCACTCTTCCTAAGTTTCTAATGAGTAATCAAGAGAGTTGAGCTAAATTCAATCATCTTGGTTTCACTCTTTCTAAGCTTCTCATAAGTAATTGAGAAAGCTAAGCTAAATCCAGTCAACCTAGCCTACTCTTCTTAAGCTTCTCATGGGTAATGAGAGAAAGTTGAACCAAACCAAGGTCACCTATTTTCTTCTAGTCTCTTTCAGGTCTAAACACAATAGAGATCACCCGGTCCTGAGTCCTTCCGAGATATACCAATTGGGTCACAAGACACCTACTATCTCTATGGTTTCTTATAGTCTAAATAGCAAAAATTACTTGGTCTTGATTCCATCTGGGATAAACTAATCAGATCAAAACACTCATTCTTTAGGTTGACCTAGTTTCTAGCAACTCAGTCTAGAGTTGTGTCATCCTATTCGCCCATTGACTTTAGGTGATCTCTTAAATATCAAGCCATCGTAATATGCTTAGAAATCCGAAAGACTACACACATTCATTTTGAGAGAATGTGTATTTTATCTTTGAGTCTCTAAGATACATTATACTTTTTATTTTAATTAAGGGTTTTCTCCTATTGTGGAGATGTAATTAGGACCACTTATGGTCTGGGATACGAATATACAATTTTCTGATATACACAACAAATGTAATCTATTGAGAATAATCAATAAAATAAAATAAAAATTGTTTGATTCATTCCAATATGACAAATCTCTATGTTGTTCTATTTTTGTTTGTTTTACTTCCTCTTTTTGTACTTGTTACACCTGATTTTAAGTCATATTAGTTTCGAAACAAAGTGATATCCACATTACTCAGGTGAGAGGGAGAGTCTTGACATTTATATGTGGGCCTTATGGAAACCTTTTGAAGTACCTTTTATAGGAATGGTAAGGGTGACAACCACAAAGGAGCAAAGTTATGAGGACTGTGATGATTTAAAGCAAATAATACCTTAGCAGTGTAGTCATAGGTTATTAGGAATAGTATTAAAGCTGACTCCCAACAATCTAGGAATAAGAGTGTATCCAACAAGTACACCGGAACCTACGAGGGGTAGATTATGATATCCCACATTGTGCAGGTGAGAGGGAGAGTCCTGATATTTATATGTGAGCCTTCTAAAAACCTATTAAGGCACCTTTTATAAGGGTTGTATGGGAAATAACCATAAAGGGGCAAAATTCATGATGAATATGATGGTCCAGAATAAATAATACATCAACAGTGTAGTCATCGGTCATTACAGGTTCAATTCAAGGGTAACCTACCCAAGTTACACCCTTAATTGCCATATATAATCTATCTTTCATGTAGTCGTGCTACTTCCTCAATTATTCATATAGTTCTGGGCTCAATGATCACACCAACACTAACATAGTTTGACTACCCACTTTTCATAGCAATCCGAACTCATGCAACTTATTAATTCTAATAAAATCATTTGAACATGATAGAAATATAAATACTTTAATCTTTAAACAATTCATCAAAAGTTATGTATGATTCGCATTTTAATTAAAACATCCAACACTACATTCCATAATTAAAATCATTAAAATATACCATATGAGAAAACATACAAGTTAAAACAAATAAGTGCTTTTATAAATAATTTGGGTGGGAGTTTACTTACTAATTATATTATTTTTCCTATATAATAACTATTGCATTTTCCCGGTGTTCCTTTATTGCTGAAACCATCTTTTCTTTCTCTATTGTCTTACCTAGAATATTAAAATACAACATCAATAAGGTTTTTCTATACACACACACACACACACACACACATTCTACAGTTTTAGTCAAATGCTCAAATTGTTTCTCCTATCAATCTCTACAATCCTATCATCATTGTTTATTATGAATTTGACTCGATGCGCTTACACTCCTCTACACATATCTCTCGTAAGGGAGCTCTAACTCACATGAAACTTGTTTTATTTGAAAATGGACTTCAATATCTACAAAATAAAATCTTCCGCACTCTAAGCATAATTGAGTTTAATCTATTCCTCACTTGATTTACTAACTTTGTTAACTACATATTATTCAATTTTCGTGTCTCCAATCCATATAATAACATTTAGAGATAGCGTTTTATCATATTCAAGCCATATTAGTTGAAATAAGCCAACAACATTAAGAAAAAGGAAAAAGTTCACAATTTCCAACAACATGATTCTAAAATAAACTTAAGGCTATCGTTTGACCACTTTATAAGTATGGATTTGTCAAATTAAACTATTAGTTTGTGACTCTATTATATGAAGAATCACTTTGCAAATTTTCAACCCCAACAAACTACAGGTTACTTGATCTAAGCCATTGAAGATGGGCAATTAGCCACAAAAATTTATAAGCGTGAACTACTATTTCTGCAGTGGGGCCCATAAAATGTTCCTTATTTGATATCCTTTCGGCATGTGGACAGTCTAAATCCTAGTTTTCGTAGTTCTGATCTAATGGAACAAGTTTTAAGTTAATCCAATTATCTATTATTTGGATCTAATCAAAATAGTGATTGAAATCCAAGCTATTGATGGCCTATTTCCCTTATCAAATGGTCATGATTTTGCAAAAATCATTGTGTCCATCTATTTGGCTTTAGATTTCTCCTAGGCCACTCCAAAGACTATGATTAAAAGACCATTATTTGGAGTTCCCAATCACACATGTTGCCAAACTTGAAAACGTGGATGTAATGGGTTCATGATTATAGGCAAACAACCTTAACTCTACTATTTATTGCTCCCATTTTAAGCTACAAGTCTTCATTTTTATGAAAACATTAAATCCCAAATAAAATCTCTATCATTTATCAATCATTTTTTAATGAATGTTTTGATTTCTATAAAGTAATAGATTTTTCACAGAGGAAAAATGAAAATTGTAAATGTCGAGGTTGATTTCAAATGGGGAGCCCAATCTCAAGGAATTAAATACTCATTTATGTGCTCTAAAACTTCTGTCAGCATGAAATTAACAATTTCAAACAAAATTCCTAAAATGTCTCTTACAAAACTTGTTAAAATTTAGAGAAATGAAAATGAGGAAAATTAACAGGTCTACTTATTGTGAGAAACAAACTCCTAGCATTTTTTTTCTCTCTTTCTTTTCTTCTTTCTTTCGAGATGGCAACAATGGTTAGGACGAACAGGAGTGAAAACCCTCTCGTTCCGCGTTGCTTAGGGTGGCAGCAAAAGGGAAAAATTCCCTTCCTCTTTTTACCTAGCTTCGTCTCTTCTCTACGTCTCGATCTCTTTCTTTTTCTTTTCCTTCTCAA
>JAYJMB010002163.1:0-15644 GCA_036873735.1 Pouteria campechiana
GGTGCAAAAGATGAAGTATTAGGTGCAAAAGATGAAGTATCAGGAGAATAAAATATGACATTTTGCATTCTCATCATGTATACTCTTGGAAGAGTGGATGTAGGGACGGGGTTCCCAAACCACTATAAAAATTATGTTGTTTGTGTGTATTTGTTTACTTGCTTTATCCTTCATGCATTTTATAGTTTTATCATTCACCTTAAATCACACCATACACAAGCACAAAAAGAGGTAAATGGTTCAATAAGGGCTAAGCAATGAATTTTTATATATCCAATTCACCCCTCCCCTCTTGGGTATAGCCATCCTATGAGAATCAACATTTACTCCACTGTAACTCACACTAAAATAAGAAAATAAGGAAGTTAATTAATCAAGGGTTAATCAAGAGAATTTTATAAACCCAATTCACTCATCCCATCTTGGGTTAAGCTAAGCATTATAGGGCCCAAAGTAACCAAGGGGGTTTTCAAAAAAAGAAAACCCATGCTACAACCCCCCAATTCATCCCTTTCACTCCCATTTCTTCTACCTTGCACATTTTTCTCTTTTTGTTCTCTTCTTCTCCCCTAAGAACGTCCATGAGAGCGTCCAGAAATGCAAGGGGAAGCCATGGTTTGTTACAAGCTTCACTCCCAAGCAATATGGGTAGCAAGGTGCAATAATGGGTGTGAGAAGAGGAGGATAAGTTGTTGTCGTTCTTAAGTTTTGTGGATTGTGACAAGAGGTAAGGGGATTTTGTATGATTTAATACATGAAATTGGGGAAAGCCATTAACTATAGATAGCAAATTCATGGAGACCCTATGATTTCCTTCAATTATGAATGAATCAAGGTGTTTGATTGATGGATTATGTATGTAATCCAATGGGTCTTTATATTAGAATAAAGCCCCATAGATTTTGCCTCTAATCATGTAATTAGGGGCTGCTTTTCAATTTGGAAAGCTTATCAAATATGAAAATTGAGGAATATGATATTTCAGGTCAATACTAACCTTCATTATGGTGTGTAAGGAAAGAAACCACTAAAATAGTGATTTGGGGTAAAAACCCCCAATTTGACCCATGTGAACCCCGAATTTGGGATGGGTGTTGTCGTTTGCTAATTTGAGCACTACAAATCATGTATTTATGGTAATTAGATAAGGAAAACCTTAATGAGATGATTAGGTGCCTATAACCCCATTGAATCTCATGAAAAATCGCCCATTTGGTGATTTTGGCAAAGTTTTCAATTTAAGGCATGTGTGAATCTGAGGTTATGATGTATGTGTTAGGATTATGTGTATGATTTTGATGATAACAAAACTTATCTTAAACTTGATTTATGCTAATGATGTTTTTAGTTTAGGTAACTTGAAATGTAAATAGATATGCTTGGAATTTATGTATATTATTAGGATATCTTTTGTGCAAGCATATACATATCTTGATATAAGATTAATTGCTTTACAAAGAGGTGAAACCACTATGATCCATACTACATTTAACTTTGTTTATTATAATGGAATATGTTGGATCATATATATATATATATTTGCATAATTGAAAATATGTGCTTCCTAGAGGTATCATTTTATATGGGAGAGAAGATTGTGTTTGAATACGTTTTTATTCTAGAAAATGCACAACAATGATTCAAGTATATATCCATATTCTATAACTTATGCAAATCTTATGTGGATTCATGTGAAAAAGTTCATTGTGATATACAATGAAAATATCAAGGCTAACAAATGTGGTAAAGTCTAAAAAGTCTAGTGCGCTACTCGCGCCTATCGCCTACCCCGCAACTACAATTACAGCCACTAGCAAAAATTGCTTGAGGTGTTCTAGGAAGAGGAGAAGTCCTTGTACAATTGTGTTTGATACCACTGCCGCCTGTGGGTAGTGTTTGCGATCGCAGCCAAAAACTAGAGGCACCATGTCATACTACTTGCGACATATTTCAGCTAGTCTGAAGCAATGAAGGAAGATACCGCCTGGGAACCCCATACTGCTTATGTCTACCACCTGCGAGCACAACCGATATCTCATACCACCTTCGATACCACCTATAAATGGACAATAAGATGCATTTGGGAGTTTTACAAGTGATCTAACCATAGCTAGTTTCACATATCAACTGGAGCATAGTCAAATGCAGTAGCCGCCTGTAGATATCCAATGGTCAAAAATCCAAAGCCATGTCGCCCCACCAAATCAAGTCCAATGACTAAGATTTTAAGCGATCTATTTAAGGAGAAATGGAGGGATGTTTAAAGGGTTGAAGAAGTCATCTATTGAGCCTTAATCTTCTACAAATCTTCACAACCCTAGGCCAAGAGCTTAAACCTTTAAATATTCACTCAATAGCTTTTTAGTCTTCCAATCTACATTCAAGGCCTCCTTCATTACACAAAGGGAAGATTCTCTAGACTATAAAGAGCAAATCAACAATTCAAGTTTCCCCCAACACTCACCGAGAAGCATAATTTAAAATGTAATTTCTTTATTTCTTTTATTTGTGTATTCCTTAACTTAGTATTGTAGACAAAAGTTATGAAGAGCAGTTTTGGTTTGTTGAAGTGTGTCTCATAGCTAGATTGCTAAAGTTTACACCCCCCAGAGTTGAAATCTAGAAGAGTGTAGAGGCACTGAGTGTTGGGTCCTGTATAAGGTTGGCTTAACCTAAGAGGGGAGGGGTAATTAGGTCTATAAAAATTTCTTGCTTAACCTCGATTTAGCCAAAATCCTTATTATCGTGCTCATGTTCAGCTTGTAATTATATGGATAACAAAGTTGTAAGAAAGCAGAGAAATAAAGCAAACACTATCAGCACACATAATATTTTTACAGTGGTTCAAGTTGACTGCTCTACTCTACTCTTTCAAGAGAACACTCCTTATGCCTTGAGTTCCACTATCTCTATAGTGAAAATTGAAATAGTGCACTAGTACTCTTCTAGATTTTAATTCTAGGGGGCATAACAAATTAACAAGTTGTTGATGAGACACACTCCAACAAACACAGACTTATTCTTCTTGATTCCAGCTCAAGGGGGCATAAACTCTAATGCACTAAGCACTCCTCTAGATTTTAGCTCTAGGGGGCATAAATTGGTGCATCATGCACTCTTTTAGATTCTAGCTCCAAGGGGATTGAATACAACATAGTTGTTATCTAATAGACACTCCAATAGATCAGTTCTAGCTTTTCTTGAGTCCGATCTCCAATTACAAACTCAAGGCAATCACATAAATGAATAAATAAATATAGAAAGATTAAATACACTTTTACAGAGTGTTTCTTGAGTCTATAGAGGAAGTCTTGGTAGTTTGAATGCATATGAAGATTTTCTTCCTGAAATTTATTGACTACCTTTAATGGAGATTTGCAAAAGGTTGAAGGACAAAGGCTTTAAGTTGCTTTGTATTTAAAAAATAATGACTCAATGAATGCAATGATCTTCTCTCTTCTTTTCATTTTAGCTTTGCTCCTCTTATACTCATCTTTGAATTTTAGTCATTAGTAGTAGGTAAGCTTCCTTGAATGCAAAAGAACGCTTGAAGCTTCTCCTAATGAAATGTTCCATTTATCTTTGTAGCTATGGAAACTTGCAGCGTCGAACTTGCCAGAGATGGTAGCTAGAAGATTATGAATAATTTCAAAGTTTGAGGATAGCTACCAATGATTGCTATTTGTTGTTTAGGATAGAGTTATTTGTCTGAAGTTAAGATTTTGGAAGGAGGGTCTCCCTTCAATGACCACACTTTATTTCGAACAGAGTTGCTAGCTTGGAATTGTCCAAAGTCAAGATTTTGGATGGAGTTGCTTTCTTGGAATCTTTCAGAGTTAATGTTTCAAATAGAACTAGAGAGATGAAAAAAATGGTGTTGTTTAAAATGTTTCTACTCATCTAAAGTTAGCTTTCCTTATTGTTTGAACTATCCAGACAATGTTAAAGCTTTGTTCAAAGCTTGCTCTTTGTTTGAACTTCAACAAATAAGTTTGGGAACAACTTAAGCAGTGTCCAAATCAACCTCTGTCTTTGCATTGTCCAAGATATGTTTTGAATAGATTAAAATGCTCTTCCATTCAAACTTAGGAGTTGCATCCATAGTGAGTATTTAGGACTGTTTGGTATTTTAGATAGAACTATTTTGTTCTTGTGCCTTGGAAAATTTTTTCTTCACATCTGAAACTTGTACTGTATATTTTGGTGTCTGGATTTCATGTTTTAGTGTCTAAAAGTGGCATAGACATGTGGAGTTGATTTGAAACAATTTGGGACGATGAGCATATTACAAATGCTTTCAGTCTTACTATTTTGTGTTGAGAAGATTATGTGCATGATTTGAAACTTCTGCATTTCTTAATCAGTTTTTGCAGTCTAAGATCTTAATAGACTTTCATTAGTTCTTAACTTAATTAAGTTTTCTTTGTCATCAAAACTATGCAATTATACTAACACTAAGTTTATGCCCCCTTGAGCTGGAATCAAGAAGAACAAGTATGTGTTCATTAGAGTGTGTCTCACGAATAGCTTGTTAATTTATTATGCCCCCTAGAGCAAGAATCTAGAAGATTGTTTGGTGTACTAATGTAATTTTCCTACAAAGAGATAACAGAACCCACGGCACAAGAGGTGTGCTCTTGGAAGAGTGGTATAGGGATGGTTGCCCGAACCACTATAAAAAATATTGTGTGTGTTGTTTGTTTATGCTTGCTTTATCTTCTTACTATTTACTACTATATTACTTATTTCATTACAACTTCCACAATAGCATGAACTAGAGAGAAAGAAATTAAATAGGGGTTAAGCAATAAATTTTTATAAACCCAATTCACTCCTCCTCTATTGGGTTAAGCCAAGCCTACGGGTAGAAGGGATGAATTCCATGCTAGTCTCTATGCCAGAACATGTTTAGAGGATGGACTACATGCTTCAGCACTCAGAAGGAATAATTAAAGTTTATGTAGAAGCATTCTAGGCTTTAGATAATCTTCTAAAGATGCCTCAGATGATGAACAAAAGCTATTATTGGAATGCCAGTGCTTAAAAGAGCAATTCAAGTTTATTTATAAGCAAGGAAGTCTCTTTAGAGCATCATCAGATGATGAACATGCCTTAGAAGGGAAACAATAGTCATAGAAATTACCAGTTTCCAAAAGGAAATATTGCTAGAACAAAATCGATGCTCGAAAGATCTAAAGAGAGCTTCAAAAACTATGAAGAAATGTGGCTATGGTAACTGGTTAGAAACATGATGCTTAGACGTTTTGAAGTTTAACTTCTGAAGTTCTAAAGAATGAAGAAGGATTTGCATTGAAAGATACATGACATTCAAATGTTTTGAAGTTAAACTTCAGAAGCTCTAAAACCCAACCTGCCTATTTTGAACACTATAGAGTCATCATGTTCAAAGGACAGAAGTGTGATGAGAACACAAAATATCACATTTTATTCCATTAATAATTAATTTTTTATACTTATTTGACTCCTATATACACTCATTATTCTTATATTTTGATTTAGGAGACAATTAGAGTGGTTAAGTGCAAAAATAAGTCAATTGAAGGATTTTGAACAATTTCAGCATCACTCTGTATTTTAGGGATAACTCTCTTATCTGACCTTTGATTGAGATAATTAAAGATGTTATGGAAGCACGAAAAAAATTTCTACAACTTTCACGTTAGAGTTTCAAGAGACAAAGACTACCTCAAGGGCAACTGAGAGGAAGAAAGCAAAAGGTAGGTTAAAGTGCAAAGGAGCAGTGAAGGAACAAAGAGTAATCAGAGGCCACAGACTGGCGCTGCCAACACCAACACTGCTTCAATCATCCAAACTCGGAGAGCAAGGTGGCTCCGATGGTGCTAGCGACTGATCAAAATTTTTATTTTCTTTGCATATTGTTGACTCTGTATAAAAGGTAGTTTGCTAGGATTTTTCGGAGTTCTTTTGCAAGGGTTTGGAGAGGACTTCTTAGCGATTTTTGATAGGGAATCTTCTCTATTCTATCTTTTTTATTTTATTTTTTTTGTAATTTCATGGTCCTGCATGGCTGAACTTTTATTCTTGGTTTAAGGAGACGGAAGCCTCAGAATCTACATGCTATGATATCTAACTTGTTTTAATTATTTAATTTATACTTTGAGTATTGAATGTTCTTCTTTGTTCATGATTATGATTGTTATGTTTAATTGCTAAATGATCTATTAGTTTATTATTCATGGCAATCTATTGCTAGATTAGATATCAAATTCATAATTTTTTGATCCCTCTAATTTGAAAAACAACTAGGGTTTGATAATTTGCTATTGTTGCAATTATTAAATCTTAGAAAGAATATTTAACTAAATTAAATGCAACCACATGTGTTTGTGTTATTTAGCTTCATCAATCTCTACAAATCCTAAGGCTACTATTAGATTAAATCTCTTGCGCGTGTTTGAGGTTGTTTAGTAGTTAGGGTTAATTGGATCACGTGTTTTTAGTTAACTATGTTAAAGGAGAGATAAGAAAAATAATTTCAATGGTGAATATTTAAAGTATGATTTAATTTATAATTGCATCAATAATCAATTACAAGATTCTGATGGTGGATGTTGACTTGAACCAAGGTTTTCTTTTCTGATAGATTTCTTTTATCACATTGTTTTTATTACACTTAAAATCCCCATCTTTTCACTTTGTATAAAATTAAGCTAGATACTTCTAATGGGATCGACCCTTATCACACTATTACAAGTAGTTTAATTGGAGCAAGTATCTAAATTTGGTTGCCTAAGACAGCACATTAAATTTTTGGTGCTGGTGCCAGAGAGGCATTCTATTTGATTTTTGTACTTTTGTGACTATTACTCGATCTTCTAATCAAGGTGATTTTCAGTACAAACTAGAAATTGAAAGAACTTTTATTTAAGTTAAGGAGTGAAGCTCAGAGGAATTTAGAAAAGGAGGAAGTCATGGTTGGAAATCGAACTTTGAAAGAGCTTATCACACCTGATTTGGATCAACAACCCCTTACTCATAACGTTTCTTACTTTAGATGCTACTGTTAATTTTGAATTAAAATTTGGACTAATTCATCTCTTGCCCACTTTCCATGGTCTTGTAGGTGAATATCCTCACAAGCATCTAAAGGAATTTCATGTGCTGTGCACAAGTATGAAATTGATAGGGGTGACTAAAGAGCAAATCAAACTAAGAGCCTTTCCATTCTCTTTGAAGGATCTAACTAAAGATTGATTTAATTACCTACGCTTTGGGAGCATCACAACATGGAGTGAGATGAATAGGTTATTTCTAGAAAAATATTTCCTAGCTTTAAGGGCGGTCAACATTAGGAAGGAAATTTATGGTGTGAGACAGCATAGTGGAGAATCCCTATATGAATATTGGAAGCGTTTCAAGAAATTATGTGCATGTCGTCCCCATCATCAAATCGGTGAGCAGTTACTCATCTAGTATTTCTATGAGGGACTTCTACCCACTGAAAGGAGTATGATTGATGTCCCTAGTGGAGGAACTTTGGTGGATAAAACTCCTGAAGCTGCAAGGAATTTGATTACAAATATGGTAATCAACTCACAACAATTTGGCAATAGGCTTGACTCTATATCCAAGCCTGTTAAAGAGGTAATTATTTAATCCCTTGAACAACAAATTGTAAGTCTAACTTCTCTTGTTTGGCAATTGCTATAGGAAATATGCAAATAGCGAAGCTTGTTGAATTTATTCAGTGGTAGGGCATCCAATTGATATGTGCCCAACTCTTCAAGAAGAACCTAGTGAGTAGGTGAACACGATGGGTGGTTTTTCTGGACAACCACAAAGGAAGTATGATCCGTATTCTAACACATACAACCTAAGATGGAGGGATCATCCCAATTTCAACTATGGGAACCCACAAGTAAATTAGCCTCTTGCTCAAAATTGCCCAAATTTTCACCAGTATCAATAGCCATACCCACCTGGACAACATGGGGACAAACTTCTAACTCTGGTATGTCTTTAGAAGATATTGTTAAGTCTCTTTCCTCTAACACTTTGCAATTTCAATAGGAGAAAAAGGCTAGCATTTATAGTTTAGAGAATCAAATGAGTTAGATGGCAACAACAATCAATTGGCTAGAGACACAAAGTTTAGGGAATTTGCCTTTTGAAACCATGGTGAATCATCCAATTATTTTGAGAAATGGTAAGGAGGTTGAGATTCCAACAAAAGCAAACTCTATACCAATGGAGAAAGCAAAGGAGAAAGATGTTATTGCAGACAAAGACCTTCCTAAGTATAATGAAGTAACTCAACATAAGTTTCCACCTCTTTCTGAATATAAACTAGTACCTCCTTTTCCTTAGACTTTAGCAGAATCTCACAAATTAAGAACTATAAAGATTTCTATGAGACTTTTTGTAAATGTGAGGTAAATATTCCAATTTTTGATTTCATTAAACAAGTACCTTATTACACTAAATTCCTGAAAGAAATGTGTACAATAAAGAGAAAACAAAAATTTAAGGGATTTGAGAAGGTGGGAGTAGGGGAGAATATTTCTGCAATCATTCAAAAAAAACTCCCTACAAATTACAAAGATCCAGGTATGTTTACTATCCCTTGCATGATAGGAAACCCTAGACTTGAAAATGTCATGTTAGATTTAGGAGCTTCCATTAATGTTATGCCTTATTCTTTGTATGCTTCTTTGAAACTTGGACCTTTGAATAAGACTAGTGTTGTGATTCAATTGGCTGATAGATCTAATGCCTATACAAAAGTTGTAATTGAGGATGTTCTTATGCAAAGTAATGATTTAGTTTTCCTTACTATTTTTTATGTGCTAGATATGGAGAATGGTAATCAAACTACTCCTATTTTGTTAGGAAGGCCCTTCCTAAAGACATCCAAGATTACGATAGATGTTCACAATGGCACACTTATCATGGAATTTGATGCTGAAATTGTTAATTTTAACATTTATGATGCCATAAAATATTCTGATGATGATGATCTTATTTACTCCATTGATATGATTGATTCTTGTGTACAGAAAGTTTTTGAACTTGATGGAACATATGAAATGGAAATTGCCATTAATAAACATCTTGAGAAGGAGAATGAGCTGTTACCTTTGAGTACTGATTTGTAGGAAACTATTGCAGTATTGGATGACCTTCTAAAGTTACCAAAATTAAGTAATGATCCTTATATTGAGTTACCAGTTTCCAACAAGAGCGTTTTACCATCTATTTTGTAGGCATCTACTCCAAATTTAAAGCCTCTTCCCAGTCACCTCAAGTATGTGCTCCTTGGAGATGGAGGAACCTTACTAGTGATCATCTCTAGTACACTTAGTACATTAAAAGAAGAAAGACTTGTGCAAATTCTCAAGAAACATAAGAGGACTATCGATTGGATAATGAAAGATATTAAAGGAATTAACCCATCTACATGTATGCTCCATTATTTCCAGTTTGCAATTGCTCTAGAATGAAGAAAGATGCAGTGAGTCGAGCCAATGACTATAAACAAAAGCACTATTTGGGATGCAACCCAAGGAGAGTTTGTGTTTCTTTTTCTTATTTTCTTATTATTTCTGCATTTATATTATGATTATTTTTGCAGCTTTTTTGCATTTCACCTTACATTGGGGACAATGTAAGTTTTAAGTGTGGAAGATGGGATTTAGGTTTAGGTTTAGGTTGTATTTTTGTGTTTTTGTTTTTATTTTTGCTTTTATTTTTGAAAAAAAATTTCTTTTTAGGAGAGAGTCAGTTTTTCTCTTTGTTTTTGTGGTTTCTAATGAGTTGAGGTTGAGGATTTCATGACCAAGATTTAACTAAGCTTGAAAAATTCATAACATGATTGATTAAGTAATCTTCCAATTTGCAATTACTTGGTTCAGTTATTTTCCTTGAGAATGGTGATGATTAAATTTCGTAGACAAAAGCTAGTGAGATTTTGAGCCTCTAGATTGACACACCTACATTAGTCTCATTCTTTTTCTTCATGAGAGATATTCTTCCATGGATTTGTTCTTCTAGAACTTGCCTTGATTCTCTTTAAGATCCCATTGATACATGCTTGCATGAACATGATTAAGGCCTTCTTTGTTTTGAACTACATGAGCCAAATAGGCTACCTTGTCATTAAAATTTTTCTCTTTTGAGCCCCTTTGAGCTTTATAGACTTTTTTGTGAACCTATGTTACAAGCTTACAACCCAGAAAAGCAATTTTGTTACCTAAGCCATAGAGCTAGTGGAGCATGGGCTATCATTATGCTATATATGGGTGTGAATTTTTGGTATGGCTATGATTAATGAAATGGAACAAATTATTGTTCTCAAAATTGTGAAAAAATGATGAATGAAAAAAGAAAAAGAAAACTTGAATATGAAAATTCCAAGGGAAGGGGTCTGTTTATACATCATGTATTCATAGTTAAGACCTACTAAAGAAAGCAAGTGATTTTACATGTCTTATATATTTGACCATGAATTTGTTATTTAGACTTCACTAGTTTCAATGGCTTTTGAGCTACATCTCCAAATATTTCTCACCTTTACCCTAAATCCCGATACAACCCATGAAAATCCTTTACGGTTTATGATATGCATGTGATCCCAATGATGGAGAATGAGAAGATATGTAAGCTAATAATAGATCATTTTCATTGGAATGAATTTGAGCAGAATATATACTCTTCAAACACATGAGAGTAGAGTGTTTAATTTTGTGAGAGTTCTACTTGTTTAGTTTGATCCATCTTCAAAAGAGAATACTCACTGAATGATTGTAAGTTGTGTAATAATGATTTTTTCATGATATGTTATATTTTTTGAAGATCTTTGGTTGTTCTTTGTTTATGATAATTGCATCCTTGATATTCTTTTGGGGGAGAGCGAATTTGAGTTTTGCTCAAGGATGGACAAAAGTTAAGTGTGGGGGAATTTAATGAAAACACAAAATGTCATATTTTATTCCCTTAATACTTAATAGTTTACACTTATTTGACTCTTATATATACTCATTATTCTTATATTTTGACTTAGGAGACAATTGAAGTGGTTAAGTGTAAAAAAACATCAATTGAAGGATTTTGGACAATTTCAGCACTACTCTGTATTTTGGGCATAAATCCCTCATCTGATCTATGATTCAGATGATTAATGATGTTATGGAAACATAAGAAAAATTTATACAACTTTAATTTTGGGAGTTTGGAGAGATAGAGACTATATTAAGGGTAACTAAGAGGAAGAAAGCAAATGGCAGGATGAAGTGCAAAGGAGCAGTGAAGGAGCAAAGAGTAGTCGGAGGAAGTAGACCGGTGCGGCCGACTCCCTTCTGGCATAATCAACACCAACGCTGCTTCAACCACCCAACCTTGAATAGTAAGGTGGTGCCATCAGCACTAACGCCTGATCATTTTTCCAATTTTGCGTATTGTTGGCTTTGTATAAAAGGTAGTTTGCTAGGGTCTTTCAGAGTTCTTTTGCAAGGGTTTGGAAAGGACTTCTTGGTGGCTTTTGATAAAGAATCTTCTCTCTTCTCTCTTTTCTATTTTATTTTCTTTATAATTTCATGGTCTTGTGTGGTTAAACTTTTATTCTTGGTTTAAGGAGATTGAAGCCTCAAAATTTATATACTGTGAGATCTAATTTGTTTTAATTATTCAATTTATACTTTGAGTATTGGATGTTCTTCTTTGTTCATGATTATGATTGTTATGTTTAATTGCTAAGAGATCTATTAGTTTATTCTTCATTGCAATCTATTGCTAGATTAGATATCAAATTCATAATTGTTTGATCCCTCTGATCTACGAAGCAACTAGGGTTTGATAATTTGCTATTATTGTAGTTATTAAATCTTAGGAAGAATATTTAACTAAATTAAATGCAAACACATGTATTTATGTTGTTTAGCTTCATTAATCTCTACAAATCCTAAGGCTGCTATTAGATTAAATCTCTTGCGCGTGTTTGAGATTGTTTAGTAGCTAAATTAATTGGATCATGTGTTTCTAATTAACTATGTTGGAGGAGAGATAGGAAAAATAATTCCAATGGTGAATATTTAAAATAGATTTGATTTATAATTGCATCAATGATTAGTTACAAGATTCTAATGGTGGATGTTGACTTGAACCAAAGTTTTCTTCTTTGATAAATTTCTTTTATAACATTGTTTTTATTACACTCAAAATCCCCATTCTTGTTCACTTTACATAAAATTAAGCTAGATACTCCTTGCAGGATCAACCCTTACTCACACTACTATAAGTAATTTAATTGGAGCAAGGTTCTAAGTTTGGTTGCCTATGATAACACATCAAAGTGCTAGCATTAGATGTTTGAATCCATGGCATTTCACAACAGTAAAAAATTTCAACATTTCCATCACAATAAATGAACTCCACCTACCCGAATGGCTAGATTTTAAATCCTATTATAAAGGGAGTAAATCTGGGATATTTAAGAGGTTGTTGAAGTGATTATTGATGAATTCATTGAGCTTTAACTTTAATACTCTCAAGCAACCCAATCAAAGGCACTCAACTTTCTTTCACAATCTTTCAAGGCATGTATCTACAACACAAAGGGAAGATACTCTCTATAAAAGTGAGCTTACAAGGATCAAAAGACTTCCCCTGAGCTTACAAAGAACCATTATAAAAGTATAATTTTTGCTTTCTTATTTTTATTTGTGTATCCGTTGAATTGGTGTTGGAGACCAAACTCAAGAAGAACAATAATGATTATTGGAATGTATCTCATAATCAACTTGTTAGTTTATATGCCCCCTTGAGCTGGAATCAAGAAGATTGCAAGAAGCACTAATTGTATATGCCCCCTAGATCTAGAATCTAGAAAAGTAAAGTGGCACTAATTTATGCCCTCTTGACCTATAATCAAGAAGAGTGCAAGAGGCACTAAAGCTTACACCCCCTTGATCTGGAATCAAGAAAACCAACTTGAATATTGGAGGATGTCTCATAATAAATTTCTAAGTTGTTTATGCCTCCTTGAGCTGGAATCTGGAAGAGCAATAAGTGTACTAATTTCATTCCATTATGAGATATTAGAACCCAAGACAGAAGGAGTGTGTTCTTGGAAGAGTGGAGTTGGGAGGTTGTCCTAACCCACTATATATTATTGATCCAAACCTCCTTGGCTTGATTTTGATGATAAATGTGATTAACCAATTGAGTTTTGATGATGAATAAAATCATGAGAGTGAATGGTTAAGGTACTGACAGTTACATTCCCAAGTGTGCAGTGATACATGTATTATTCATATTTAGGGAAGTAACTTTAATTACATGGACAATATATTCAAGCTTATATCAAAGACAGGATTGACTATGTACCAAATAAAAAGGAAGAAAATATAAATGATCAAGGAGAAATGACCCCGAACTTATAAGAGAATTTTATACATATAGGGGCACGTCTAAAATCATGAGGAACAAACTTAGGAAATAAAGAAGTTCAGTGTGATAAACAATTGTAAACTCCTAATCTATGTCTAGAATAACCTCCAAAATGTTTCAGTATGTGATCCAAACTTCCAAGGACAAATTGTAATTGAAGGATAGGTCTAGAATCCAACATAAGCTTCAAAGTCACTTTAGATGTGGTGAAACACACTGTTAAAGTAAATAAGGAAAGATGCCCAAGTTTGGACACAAACAAAGCTTCAAACAATGCTTCAAAAGAACTGCACACCACTTCAGACATTACAAAGCCAAGTTTAGACATGTTGAAGTAGGAAGCCACTACGCTGAAAGTCTAATGTTGTTCCTAATGTTATGAAGTGATTACTTCAGACATGCTGAAATAAGTTTGCAACGCGTGTCCAAAGTCTGAAGCTTCACAAGTTCGAAAGTGAATAAGTCCTAAACTTCAAACATTATGAAGGCAAGCTTTAGATGTGCTAAAATTTTATTAAAAACATTATCAAGCCAACATTAGAAGAACTAAAGTTCAGATCGTGTAGCTAAGAAATTCATGCTGCTTTAGAAATTCTGAAGAACTTGCATGATGAAGCATTTTAGACAAAGTCAGTTTATGTCTATTACAAGGAGTCAAATTGCATAACTTCAGACGTTATGAAGTTACTACTTCAGATGGTCCAAAATTGCAATGACAATAGACTGCATGAATTTTTGACACAGTGCTCTCCACCATTCTAGACATGCTGAAATCTTTAATTCAGACGGTGTGAAGTTGGGAGAATGCTTTAACAGTTGGAATTTTTAATGTTCCCTCACATTCAATGCTTACCACCAACTACAATGAAAAGCTTTTGAATCTTGGTATAAGATGAATAAAAAAGGATGTTCCAACAATTAGATAATTTACTGAATGAAATTACTGAGCATTTACACAGTCAAAGTTTTCTTCCAAAAAGTTTTCAACTCCATTTTAAAACACTCCAAATAGCATCCAAAGCTCATTACTTTGCAACATTCTCTGGAGTCTAAACCTCTTGCATTTAACTCTATTGTATTTATTTCTTCTATATTTAATTTGGTACATTTTGCCTAAGTAAGAGGCATATTATTTTATAACATTCTTTCTGTTATTTGGGGTAATAAGCAAGGGGCTTGCTGATTTTATTTTTTATTACAACAAGTAAGACTTGCTAGGTGTTTGTATAAGTTTTTTGGTGAGCTTTGAAAACCAATGGTTTTAAAAGTTTGTTAGTGAGCTTGTGAAAAATAATAGGTGTTTAGTGGAACTCAAGAGGGGGGGCGAATTGAGCTATAAAAATACCATTGTCTATGTGTTGAGTGTGTTGGTCTCTAACTTGATGGTAGCTCAAGAGGGGGTGTTGGTGGTGAATTATGATATCCCACATTGCTTGGGTGAGGGAGGGAGTCCTGGGCTAAATATGTGAGGCTTGGTTGCAAAGGTAACACCCGTTTTGGGCGGGCGCAGGATGGGCCTGGAAGTGCTAGTGAGGTTCCTGTTAAGGATGCACTGGGCGCCAGAAGGGACAAATTCGCGAGTCTGGTGAGGTTCCTGGTAAGGATGCCCTAGGGCCAAAGAGGACAATACCTTCTGTTGCGTACTCTGATGTTACCGGGGAGGCGCCTTTTGTGGGACAAAATTGTGCGGCTCGATGGGGAGGTTCCTTTTAAGGATGCCCTAGGGGTCAAAGCGGACAATAACTCGACTAGAGCCCGGGTTGTTACATGAATTAAGCTTTCAAAAATTTTGGCCAATAACTTAAGAGATGTACTTAAAACAAAAGAAAGTAAAACTCATAGCACAGATGCACAAAATTTCTATAATGGTTCAACCCTTCTTGGGTTCGGACTCCCCTTCTCTGAGTTAGTCTCCTTTACTGAGCTCAGGTTCCACTGAACACTTTTTTGTTTTACAAGCTCACCAATAACTTACTAGTTTTCCAAGCTCATTAGAAACTTTTACACATTAGTTTCCAAGCTCACCAACTAACTTATATATGGTAGTTTCCAAGCTTACCAACTAACTTACTAGTTTTCCAAGCTAACTAAAAACTTTTATAAAGTATTGGTTTCATAGAGCTCACCAACTCACTATTTTTTTGTAAGGCCCTGGAAATTTCAAAAATGTCAATGTTCACTCTTGTAAAGTTTTAGAAATTTTTACAATGCGGCATACT